>JAGVSP010005077.1:0-41979 GCA_022494985.1 Micrasema minimum
CTTTTTTTTTTTTTTATTTTTTTTTTTTTTGGTGTTTAAATGTAACCATGAAAACAAAATTTTTCTTTTTGAAATAAATAAAAAAAAAAAAAAAAAAAAATAATTATTTTTGAATAAACCCCCTGAGTCGTACGAAAACTCCAGTTAGCAGGGCCAATCTTTTGAATTGACATGTTATCAATTGATAACACCATTGAGAGTATTTTGAGTCTATGGAATATGGTCTAGATATTTGTTACGTTGGTTCAGTTCAATATGAGAGTTGTATTTCCTTTGTGAAATATTTTATTTTTAATAATTTCAACGCTTTCAATTCGATACATTATCATCGTTAATATTCTTCTCGATCGTGTTTGTTCTCACTGCCGATTGCTCTGAGCCTTGGTAAATTGCGAAGATTCACTCTATAATAGGAAGAACGCAAGTCGCGATTAGAATATACTGTATTTAGTTTTGACCAATTGTAGAGTGTGCTGATTATGCAAATGCAGATAGCGCGCATAATGTGGATGGCATTGGAGACCTATAGTTGAAAGAGGCCACTCGTTGTCAGTTCAAAACGATCGAATTCTTCCTGGGTATTATTTACTTCTCTCGATGTCCTTATCCACATTTCCGTCTCTTGTAAACATACTTCCCATATTTACAAATTCTTCAACATGCTTTAATCTGTCTCAATTAACTATGATATTACATACAGTCATATTAGGCTAAATTGGCAGTGCATAATGGAGTTCTGGTACCAACCCTTATGTATGGAAGCGAAGCATGGGAGTTGGAAAAATAAAGGATGATGAAAGTAAATTGAGTGCAGTTGAAATTCGATCTCTCAGGGCGAATGTGTGGTAAAACTATGTATGATAGGTGCACTAATGTTGAACATTAGAGCAGAATGCAAGGCTGAGATAAGCATTATCGACAAAATTAAGAATTACCCCCCCCCCCCCCCCCCCCCCCCCCCCCCCCCCCCCCCCCCCCCCCCCCCAACCCCGAAAGGCCTTTTGCGATGGTTCGGTCATGTAGAGCGAATGGATGATGATAGAACGGCTTAAAAAATCATGATGCGACTGTACATGATGTAGAATCGAGGAAGGCGGAGGAAAGAAAGACACCTGGCAATGATCAAGTAAAACAAGTGCTTTAAAGTGGGCATGTAAGAAGTCGGTATAATCGTGACGTGCGTGCCATGAAGAAGATGTATGATGTGGAAGAGCAATGATTTAGTTTTCATTTGTAAATTTATGTTTTAAAAACACGAAATTACGAGTGACTTTTAACGCCAGTTATTGGCTAATGACGTCATATCCGTCTACCGTGGAAGGCGGGAAATTCATCCCGGAGTGTGCGCCCATATTGCTGTGACGTCACACCGCATGCGCGCTAAATGGAGGATTTTGCGAGCGATTTGAAAAAGCGCTATTTCAAACCGCGCTAAAAAATGCATATGACATCGTAAACATTTTTTAAAAATTCCCTTGATATTGTAATTTTTCAATCATTTTTTTGAAATAAAAAAAAAAAAATCGGAAAGAACCCAATTCTCAATACACACTTAACATTTGACATTCAAGACTCTCGTCCAGAAGTGTCATATCAGTGTTGTCCGTCACGCGTCAGGCTGCCACCTCTACATGACCTGGTATCTACGCCATCCAGTATCATTGTATTGTGTACAAGATATTACGTTCATGGGAAGCGACAGGTAACAGCGAGTGTTGCGGTATCGAGTTTCAAATGTCAGGCTGGTATGACTTACTCCGTCCGTTTCATACTGTTGTTTTAGCGTACTTTAAGAGCACACCACACCGCGCGACTCGCGGCCGCTTTCCCATGCAAACGTATTCCTTGATTAGAACAATAATGTTAAATACCAGGGAGAAAATTAGGAAGGGGTAGGCAGAGAGGATAGAACGCCACACCACTCTGTCCTGGCATACTTCTCTTGCTTCCTCCACATTCATACATCTTCTCATGCACACACGTCGATTATTCCGACTTCTTACATGCCCACTTGTTTTACTTGATCATGCCGTGTCTTTCTCGACCTTCGTCGACTTCTACATCCAGGCACAGCCGCATCGTATATTTTTTTATGCCGTTCTTTCATCATCCATTCGCTGCACATGACCGAACCATCGTAAAAGAACTTTCTTAATTTTGTCGATAATGCTTATCTCTGCCTTGCATTCTGCTCCGATTTCGACATTAGTGCACCTATCATACATAGTTTACCACACTGCATTCAATTTACTTAAAGAAAGGTAAAATTAGGACAAATATTTGAATATTAATAAGAATTGAATTTGCGTTTTGATTTTCACACCCCCACTCAGCTAAGACTAGCTTCAATACAGTGCCAATAGCACCATTCCGTGGATAGATAGATAACTGTTTTTTTATCTTTTTTTACGTTGTGTACACGTGACACTATGTTCGTAATTCTAATTTGTACAATGTGCCTACACAATATGCGTGCGTTGGACAGATGGGCGTACCGCTATTTGATTACAGCGTGAAGCACCTACGATCCGGGCGTCCTTGTCGCATGGCGTACTGCGGTTGCGCGATTTTTGTGCAAATTGTTTACTCAAAACTACCAGCAGAAATAAATAGTCGTCAGTTTAAAATGAATTAAAATGAGGCAGGCTGAGGTTGGGCGGGAGGTAGTTGTAACTAACGATTTAAAAAGGGGTAGAATTACTAAGATCCCAATCACTGTAAATTTTCCTTATCACCTAATCTCCCATCCTTGAACTCATTTTAAACGCTCTCGTTCCTTTGGACTCAGCCGAGGTTGCTGCCGAGTCTTCTCTGGGCGTGGTTGGCGGGGGGCGGGCGGGAGTCAGTTGTAACTAACGACTAAAAAAGGGGTAGAATTACTAATATTCCTATCACTGTCGATTTGGGCCAGCTACCTTGAGCAGGTTGGGGTGAATGTGTTTATGACAATCTTAGAGCCGAGACAGTGATAGGGGCAATGAAAGCATTTGGTCGCGTATATAACCTTCTTTTCTTCCGCTTTTTCCAGTTACAACTGAATCTATTGAAATTAGCTTTGAAAAATAGGTGGAGTTGTGCTGGACTGAAAAAAGACTTAATAGTCTTTAAAACAGTCTAGGGAAAGGGTGGGGGTTTCGTTGTGTGTTTAAAAATGAGTACCTACCTAGTTAGAACTTTATTGAAGATCAAAATAAGTGGGCGTTCAGGCAGAAATCACTATCTCCTGAAACACTGTTCTGTGATAATCAGACTTAATATTATAATTATGCTTAAAATTTTATATTGTGTGTAGGGATTTGATTTACATATTAACATTACCATATTTCTTCCATTTGCTCCATGCGGCTCCACTATGGAATCAACTCCCAAATGCTATAAAGGAAGCCGAAACAGTCACTTCTTTTAAAACACGGCTGAAAAAAAACATTTCCCATCTCTTCCCTTAAATTTTATTCCTGTTTTTACCTCCCTTCTACCCTAGGCAGACATTGTGTGTGATAATATGTGTGTGGGTGTATTGATATGTGTTTCTTCTGTTATTGCGCTTACGTTAAATGCCTGCACTATTTTATTTTATTGGTTGGTTGGAAGAAATTGCCAACTAGGCATTAAACCCGCCAATGTTCACCACGGTTTGTACAAAAATGTACTCTTTTCCACTGCACCGTTTCTCTTTTAGGGGGAGAATCTTTATCTAAACATCGGTGTGTAAAAATGAATGTAAAGATTTCGGAGAGATTAATGGTCGCTATCTGAATTGAATCAATTAATAATGTAATGTAATTATAATGAGATGTAAATAGTTAATGTGCCACACGCATTATGCCTCTATTGCCGAGTTTACGCCTCGGAACATTATGGAGATGTAGATTGATATAAAGACATTATCATAATTTAATTACGCATTTGTTATAGGCACTTGCTGTAATTACACCGGATTCTAAAATTAACTATGTTTTGGGTAATTACTGTTTTTTTTCAATTATTGCACTTCATAAAATAGCAGGTGTTCTGATAAGGTAAAACAAGTTCTTATCGAATAAGCTAAATTAGCCGTTCATAATAGGGTCTATGAAGCTATATTAGTTGTTCATAATAGAGTCTAAGAAGCTAAATTAGCCGTTCATAATAGGGTTTTGGTACCAACTCTAAAAAGCTAAATTAGCCGTTCATAATAGGGCCTTGGTACCAACCCTAAGAAGTTAAATTAGCTGCTCATAATAGGGCCTTGGTAACAACCCTAAGAAGCTAAATTAGCCGTTTATAATAGGGCCTTGGTACCAACTCTAAGAAGCTAAATTAGCCGTTCATAATAGAGTCTAAGAAGCTAAATTAGCTGCTCATAATAGGGCCTTGGTACCAACCCTAAGAAGCTAAATTAGCCGTTCATAATAGAGTCTAAGAAGCTAAATTAGCCGTTCATAATAGGGCATTGGTACCAACCCTAAGAAGCTAAATTAGCCGTTTATAATAGGACCTTGGTACCAACCTTGAGAAGCTAAATTAGCCTCACGAAAGTTTTCAAAAGTATGGGAGATTAAGTAAAATATCTCAAATTCTTATTAGGTATAACGCGTTTTTTAAATTTTGTTTTATTTGACTAAATAGTGATACTTATTTGATAACAATTAGCAAAAAAAATCAACTTTGTACTCAATTTTCTCGAAAACTAAGGGTCAAAAAAAAAAAATTTACCGTTCAAAATCGACTCCAAATATTATGTAGATTCACTGGTTTCCCGCTTGTACATCGAGTTTTGTTACACCCGTATAGTTCGGGACTCATGGAGTTAACAAGATTCACACAAAAATGAGCGTGTTATAATTTCCGCGATTTGTTCACATTTGCAGAAGTACCTAGTCAGAGATTTGATCCATCTTTATGGCTGTTAGCACAGAACTGAATCAGCTAACTGTACCTACACAGATTATTATCTCGCTATGTAAATTTTCATAAAAAAAACATTATACTTATCATTACTTTTTTCTTACTTGAAGAACGGAAATACAGTAAAAATAGAAGAAGAAAAAACTAAATTGTGGACAGTGAATGCCCGCCTCATAGAATAGTGGTAGCGCATTAGGCTACCGTGCACGAGGTCGCGGGTTCGAATCCCGTAGGGGTCAATATGAAATATTTATTTACTTGTGATTTTCGTATTTAATATTTCATGTGCCTTGGACTGGTTCTAAAGCGAAAGTCTGATCATCTTACCTTCATGTAATAAAATGATCAAGATACAATGAAAGCCCCACCCTTTCCCTAGACTGCTGTAAAGACTATTGAGTCTTTTTTCAGTCCAGCCAACTCAACCGATTTTTTCAACAAGCTAATAAAACCGCGATTTTAAGATTGTTAGTGTGATTGTTAGTGTAAAAATGATCAAGATACCAATAGGTGCGGATAAGGGAAAGTAGTAGTAGTATGTGGAGCATATGGATTCCACAAACTGCCTCCAGGCCAAGCGACCGGCCGCCAGCTCCCGTGCATCCTCCCACTGTTGACGAATTGGCAACAGTGGACGACCAGGACGCCGAGAACCTGATGCCTTGTTAAATAGGCAAGCATGGTGGCGGCTCTCGGGAGGCATACGTAGTATATGGCCTAGCCAGCCGAAACGCCTTCGCCGGATGACAGTAGATACCAAGGGTTGTTGTGTACGCCATACGATAATAGCTTAGGATAGCGCTTAAAAAATATATATCAATCAAAATCAACATGGCCATGAAACCCGAAATAGAGATAGACTGAGGCTACCGTTTCGTAAAAAATCTAAGTCACAAAATTCGTTAATGCACCGAGCAGTGAAAATGTTTGAAGAAATACCAGAAGAGATAAAAAAAGACAAAAAAGTGTCTGTATGTGCTAGGTTAAGAAAATATATATATATTAACTCAATGTTTGTAGCACTCACTTTGTAGTTTTCCATAATTATGAAATTAAACAAAAGTTTTTGAACAACATTTTGAATGAATACAAATACTTGTAGACAAATTACTGGATTTTACCCATGCTGGGCTGATATCAGATATTATTGATATCTCAACAGAGACAGAGAAGCTCTGGAAACGAATGTGGGTTATCTAGGCGTTTACAGGGCTTATGACCTGTCATTGGCTGGGTTAAGTGGCCACTTGACGTAATTACAACATTCCCCATTCCGCCTGTCATCTGACAACCATGTATGACAAATTTTTGAAACTTGTATATATCTCTAAGATGTAAAGAACAATCCGCTTGCGAGTTGTTATTTCGACAGATTTCGAATATTTTTTTTAATATTCTTTCTCTATAGTGACATCTATTGAGAATATTGTTAAAGCATTTTTTTGGATAACCCACATTCGTTTTCAGAGCTTCTCTGTCTCTGTTGAGATATCAATAAACATAAGTTGTTTAATTTCATATATATATATATTTTTTTAAAAATTTTTTTTTTAAAATTAAAAAGAAACATTTGAGCTCTTATGATATACTCAAATATTTCAATTTCGGGCTACTTTCAAATAGTCGGAAATAACTGTGTTAGAAAGCAGGAAACAAGTTGTGCTGGAGTGGGGATTGGAACCTAGAGATTCTAATCCTGAATCCTCGAATCTACCACTAGACCACAACCCGGTTCAAATTAATATTCAATAATTATATTGCAAGTAATATTCAATAATTATGTTAAAGGTTTTTCTATTTGCACAAAATAATAAAGTGTTTATATTAGGACATACGTAAAAAATTAGGTAAGTCAATATGTACTACTTTAAGATCAAATAAATAATTATATTTAGCGTGTCTTTTGACAGGCTGTGCAGTTTTCTGAACAAGAAACTGCACTAGAAACTGTACGGTCTTCTGTCCCGTGTAGACTGCGCTTTGCTTTCTCAACAGCTGCTGTCATCGTGTAAACAGATGGATGCGTCACACTCAAAAATGTCAAAAATACTCGACAGTGTGTTGGCTGTGTCGCCTCGCACCAAATTAAGCTCCATTTCTGATGTAATAGCCACCATGACACCTGACCTTTTGCCTTCCGTGGGCATTTTGTCCAAATCTTCCGGTGAATTATCATTATTAGATGCACCATATCGTCGCCAACGATCGGCCGCCATTCATCACATAAGTCTTGTGTCAAGATCGCCTTTGTCTCGCTTGTTAGAAATCAAATTGAAAATGAAGACTTGCTCAGAGACATGCACATTTTATTGCCCCCAGTTTAATTCATTCTTTTTTAACTGACAATAAAATGGCATTGTTAAATTTTCCTAATTTTTTATCTTTTAAAAAATTAACACAAAGTTGGATACATAGTGTACAGGTAGAATCATTCTTACTATAAAGACCATATCAATAACATAATATCCGCTATTTTTTATTTTATAATTTATTTCCCTTCTTCTTCTTGTATAAATATATATCAATATCTTGTATTTTTTTAATTATCTTTTTTTCTTTTGCCTCGTGCATGCTGCTTGAAAGAGTGTGAACACATTCACATTGACTTTCACACACATTGATTTTTGTTTATTTTTTCTAATGTATATGAGATTTTATGTATTTCTTTGTAAACAAAAAATTTTCTTTTGAAAATAAAATTTTAAGAAGCGGCCTTCTCCATGACAAACTGTATCAGGGATTATGCCACGTGACCGTAATTCTTCGATTTTCAGAATCCAAAAAGGAATTTCGACCATTTTTTTAAATATCAATTGTCGAACGGAACTGTTTCACAAGTGACGCCTAGTAAAAAAAACTTTTGGTTGTCTGTAAAGTCGGTTTACGGACGATAATTTTACGTGATAACGTCATAAGAAAACATTAATGAAAAAAAGCATACTTTTATGAATTGAATTGAATTATTATTACTGAATTATCATTATTTTGTATAATACAAAGCAGGAGTTAATTGAAAATTACAATTTTTTCCATAAATTAAAATTTTTTGGCACTCGTTAATTCAAATATTTGTTTACTTCATCATCTCAGCCCGTTGAGGTTCACTGCTGGACATAGGCTCCCCCTGCCGTCTCCACTCCTCCCGATCCTGCGCCGTCCCCATCCACTGTCTTCCAGCAGACTTCCTGATGTCGTCCCCCCATATCATCGGTGGACGTCCTTGAGGCCTCTGGTTCCTCCGTCCACACCAGAACGCGTTTCGTCCACCTGTCGTCCGTCATTCTGGCTATGTGACCGGCCCATTTCCACTTCAACCAAGCAATTCGCTGCACCACGTCGCAGACCTTTGTCTGGTGTCGGATCCAATCGTTCCTTTTTCGGTCTCTTAATGTTATTCCAAGCATAATCCTCTCCATGCTCCATTTGTTTACTTAAATTATACAAATTAATTACAAGTAACAATGTGCTATTAACAATTTATTTCCAACTTATATACATATGATGATATGATGTTTAAGATCCTCCAACCTGTGTTATTTTGTGAAGGATAGGACGATGATAGGAAAAGTAGGAAATCAAGGGGAGTGCTTCAAGTGTAATGTGCCTTGAAAAAGTCAAATCGATGGTTGTTCCTCTTAGCGTTGTTGACTTATTAACATCTGAAACGCATTCGAGATTGTACGTATCTTTCATATATTTGAGGAATGTGTCATCATGGAGTGGAAGAGAGATAGATGCGTCACAAACCGAACGCTCAGGCCGATCGTGCCTCTCTATCGCTTGCACACTTGGTTCAAGCGGAACGTGACAATGAGTCGTGCAGCCGGCGTTCATCGATTTATTAGACGTTATCACGTCAAAAATTCAAACGATACAAACGGCAAGCTGGATTTGATTGAACCTTCTTGGTTCTGGCCGATCGGTACAAGTCTAACGATGGAGATGGCCACGTTCTGTTGTGGAAATCGCATTTGGAGTTGGCTCGTCATCAGTTCTCGCCAAAGGACGACACAGATCACAGATCACAAGCCACAAGCGTCCTGCGCCCAGCGTGGGCGGTCTCCGATTCGGAAAGGCGGCGTGGGTGGCTCCCAAAACGGACGGACCGGGTGATGACTTCAGTTCCGTGCTCCGTAGAGCCCCGACCTACGACGCAGTAGATAGATGATTATTATTTTTGATTTTTTTAAATGGCAGCTACATTTATTTATACGCTGTTTATGCTGTCCGAGATTTAATATCAAGCATGATAAATCTGGTGTGGACCGAAGGGAACTTCTCCGCATCTGCCTGCGATGGCAAGACAATAATGTCAGTGCAACAACTCTTTCAAGAAAACAAACTAACTTACTAACCATCACGCCATTTCCTCGTAGGGGTAGGCAGAGAGGGTAGAACGCCACACCACTCTGTCCTGGCACACTTCTCTTGCCTCCTCCACATTCATGCATCTTCTCATGCACACACGGTGATAATTTCTATATGAACAAATTCTTATTAAAATGCCGTTTTTTTATTTAGTTTTTTTTTAATGAATAGTATTAATTTGACTAAATACATGATTTTTTATACTACTTCTACTACTACTACCCTTATCCGCACCCAATGGTGCATAGGGCACTGCATTGGTTCACCAAGTGCAGTGCATCTTGATCATTTTAATACACGAAGATAAAATGATCAGCCTTACGCTTCAGAACCAGTCCAAGGTATCACACATGAAATATCACACATTTGCCTACCGTGCATGAGGTCGCGGGTTCGATTCCCGTAGGGGGTCAACATGAAATATTGATTTGTATGTGTGTGATTTTTTATAACGATTTGAAAAAATTTTTGAAAAAAAAAATCATCTTCGTACTCATTTAACGAAAACTATGGGTCCAATAAAAAAAAATTGACTCCAAATATGACGTAGATTCACTACTGGTTTCCTGCTTGTGCATCGAGTTTTGTTACACCGTGTATTTTAAATCGATGCCTTCTGGAATCGAACTTGGAACCTCCTGCATGGTAGGCCTCGTGGTAGCCCATCGCGCTAACCACTACACCACAAAGCGGCCGAATGCTGTGTTTTTGCATATTGCGTCCTTGGAATATTGATCTTACTTTTTACGTTTTAGACTCGGAAAATATATTAATTTTTGACATGTTTTTGTCACAAAAGCGGTATTACCATAAATAGCGTAATAGCTAAATGATGGTAATTTTCTATGTTACATTATCGTCTATAATTCAATCTTCTTGTCAAATTTCTTTGTGTGGAAATCGACGAATTTCCATTGTCTGCCGATTCCAATGTTATTGTTATTGTCGTTTTTTGTCATCTTTTCCTATTATTCGATCCATGTGTTTATGTACGTGAATTTCCTGAATAAAACCGTCGCTCGTATCCATAAGTTATCGACATGTTTTCAGTGTCTATCCCTATCCGATAGAAGGTCATTCAGAATATCAAGATTAAAAAAATAACTGCGGTATCGAGGTGACCATATTGCAATAATGGTAGATATATTAGGTCCTCACATATGAAATTGGCGTTTTGTATGGGAGGAACATAAAGTTGATTTTTAAAAAATAATAATATATTTAATCAAAGTATGTACCATTGCTATCTATGCACTTTTGCCATCTCAAAGGTAGTTCATCGATCCTTTTACTAAAATAACCATTCGGACGGGAATCAATAAAATCTTTATAGTCGGTTTGGACTGCCCCATCGGAGTTGATTTTTTTCCCTTGCAAGAAGTTATCCAATATTGAATTATAATTTTCGAAACACAAATACTTGAGTAAATAGCTGTATAAATTTGAATTTGGAATTCCTAACCAAAGAGAAGATATTTGAGATCAAAGTTGCCAGTACGGCAAAACGCCAATTTCAAATGTAAGAACCTAATATTATACTTCGTTATGTTTAGCACCTATTTAGATAGAACTAACTAACTAACTAACCATCACGCCATTTCCCCGTAGGGGTAGGCAGAGAGGATAGAACGCCATACCACTCTGTCCCGACATACTTCCTTTGCTTCCTCTACATTCATACACCTTCTCATGCACATACGCCGATTATTCCGACTTTTCACGTGTCCACTTTCAAGTACTTGTCGTACCTGGTCATGCCATATCTTTTTCGGCCTACCTCGGCTCCTACATCCAGGCACACTTGCATTTTAACTTATTCTAGCCGTTCTTTCATCACTCATTCGCTCCGCATGACCGAACCATCGTAAAAGCCTTTTCTTAGTTTTGTCGATAATGCTTATCTCAGCCTTGCAATCTGCTCTAATTTCGACATTTGTACACATATCATACATAGTCTTACCACACATTCGACTGAGAGATCGCATTTAGATAGATTGATTAAAAAAATATTTATTTTATGCGGTATTTGTGCAAAATGAATCTACTTTATGTATCGAGTGTCTAGGTTTTAAATCTGACCGTGCGTTAACATAATTCACCTTGAATTGAGATTTGCTGTGCGCTGTGCATGCTGGCTGGAAGAAAATGTATCAAATCTACCCTTCCAATTGTAGTAAATATACTATAATAGTGGTTAGTGTGATTTTTTTAAAATGTATGAAGTTTAGTACCTACCTGGTTTAATATTCCAGACATATTTTAGTACTCGAGAGAAATAACTTTATTTTCAACTATTATTTTTCAATGACTTGGTAGGCTACCGTCATGAGGTCGCGGGTTCGAATATTTCACGTCGACTCCTATAGGAATCGTTCCCGGACCTCGTGCATAGTAGCCCAGCGCGTAAACCATTTCACTAGAAGTAGCGTTTCCACACAAATTTTCTAAAAATAAGTCTAATGATGACGCAGATGTCTATTGATGACGTAAAAAGTAACTAGACACCTCTAAAACAGTAGTATTTTTCAAGTATGGAATATAATGATGTTTATTTTACACAGACAGGCTATATTCTTCCGTTCCTTGTCACGTCCTAGTCCTAGAAGGATTAAGACAATTTTGTCTCTATTTCAACTTGTTAGAGGGAAACAGAATGATTAAAATGTATAAGATCGCGGAAGATAGATATAGTTGTCTTTTTTTCACTGCAAAATATAACTGGAACATAAAATTTTGACAGATCTCTTTGAAATAGTTCGTCTAATGTTAACTTAACATGTCTCTGATGTTAATTTAATTTATCTTTTTCCAAGTAAGATACAAATCATTTTTTGACGTCATTATTATAAAAAAAAAAGGTTACAATATACAAAAAATATCACAAATAATAATAAAAATAACATAACAAAACTATACAAATATAAATTATCACGTCCAAGGGTTTGAATCTTCAAAATAGTCACCTATCTGGTAATAGGCCTTCAATCATAATGATTTTTTATCTATTTTTTTTATTTTTTTTAATACATAATGATTGAATGCTTTCTGGCACACTGTTATATACAAGCGTGTACATTGCCCTCTAAACGACTTACTGACCCTTTGCAGATTGCTTAGTATCTGCAAATTTGTTTTTATTTCGCGTGTTCCTATCATGCTTGTCACCATGTCACCATTTCTCAACAAATCCTTGTTTTTATTTACAAACATTAAATTTTCATAAATAAATGGATGGAATGTCACTTGTCTGTAATTCTTCGTAGATTTACACGCAGTCAAAGTATTCAATGCGGCAATTTTCGTATTCGAAATAAAATGTAAATTTGTCCATCCGTGTTGTAAATTGTAAATGCCCGATCACCTGTTGGGAGCGAGTAGCGAGGGCCCGTTACGCGAGGTGAACGCACTGTCGCCTGGAGCTCAATCACAGATAACTATCGACGTAGTTAAAAACGTGCTAACCACGTGCTGACGCTAACCATTTGACCGATCACAATTAACATACGTTCATACCACGTTCGCCGTTGCCGAGCATTGCCGAGCGTTGCCGAGCACCATAATTTATGAATTTTATGAATGTAACTTTTTGTATGTATGTAAATTCTTTTTTTATTTTTTATTTTTTTATTTTTCACACCACAATCCTACCAAGCCAATTTTGTGGCTTGTTGGTAGAGATCAAGTTGAACATCAGAATATGTATATTGATGATAATAAATATCGCGGCCAAACGTCAAACGTCAAATCAACGCGGTTGTCGGATTGTTTATTATGTCGACAGCTTTTCTCAATACTTGGCTTGCCGAACGCCGGCTAAATGAAATACGGCACTCGAGAAAGATTGAAAGAAGATATGTGCGAAGAAGATATATCTCGGGAAATGGCTCGCGACTTGATGCGCTCGTTTAATAATCCCGATCGATAACTTTTAATGCGTGTTCCATTGTGATCGCGAAAACGTTAAACATCCGTGTTAAGAAATAGTTATCACGTCGATAGTGATCAATAACAATAACAATAAAAATCTTTATTGAAGGTAAGGAAATATACATTTTACATTTAATTGGCGGACTTATAGCTTCTAACTATTTCTTCCAGTCAACCATAATACAAAAAATAAATCTAAAATAAAATATGACAAAAGAAGAAACTAAATAAGATACCCAATATTATATAATAATGTTATGGGTTATCAAAATATTCCTGCATACTGTAATGAAATTGTTTATTAGATAATTTTTTATCATTTTTTTAAAAACTCTTATGTCTGCTTGATCTTTAATATATTTTGGCAACTTATTATATACCTTGATTGCCATAAAATAAGGCCCTTTTTGAACACATGTGTATTTTGTTAGGGGTATCTGTAATTTATTTTTGTTTCTGGTGTTATGATCGTGTATTTTTTCAAGTTTGCCAAAATCATCTGGTCTTGTTTTAACAATGAGACAGAGTTCCATAACATATATTCCTGTCAGTGTCAATAATTTTAATTTTTTAAATATAGGCCGGCATGTTTCTAAATATCCTGCCCCTACCATTTTTCGGACCCTTTTTTTTTTTTGTACAGTAAAGACATCTTTGACATTTGTCATCACGTCGCTTATTACCGCGTCGATAGTGATCTGTGATCGAGCAACTGTCGCTTGTCGGTTGTCCCCGGCCTGTGGTCGCTGGTGGTGTAGGTAGTCGCCGCTACCCGCCAGGAAGTAGGGCGTGACGGTCGTATTGGGCCAAGGGTTCACTTGCTACACTCATTCTAAACCTCTCAACAGGGAGCAGGGAGGATATTATTGATATCCCTATATACAGGCAGGGCAGCTATAGGCAGGGTTTTAGTACCGATCCGTAATCAGCGCATAATAAGTTTGGAGAGCGCGCTTTTGCGGTTGCGGGCCCTGTGGCTTGAAATGCTCTCCCACTAGAAGTGCGCAACTGTGAGAGTGAAGTGATGACTTAAGACCTATATGTTCTCAAAATCTTTTGATTAATTTTGATAATGGTATTTTCTACTCAGAAATTGAGTTTTCACTCATCCTAAATTTCCCGAGCCGTTAAATTCAATATTTAAAGCGCCCTTGAGGTATATTTATACGAGAACGGCGCTATATAAATTATCCATAGTAATCCCAACAGAGACAGAGAAACTCTGGAAACGAATGTGGGTCAACTAGGCGTTTACAGAGCTTATGACCTTATAAGTACTACAACATACCTGTAAAGCGGAATGACGAAGACGATTTCAATATATAGTAGTTCCAAAATTTGTCATATATGTTTATCAGATGATGGGCGGAATGGGGAATGTTTGTAGTACGTCAGGTGGCCACTTAAACCCAGCTAACGACAGGTCATAAGCCCTGTAAACGCCTAGATAACCCACACTCGTTTCCAGAATTTCTCTGTCTCTGTTGGGTTATCAATAATATCTGATATCAGCCCAGCATGGGTATAATCCGGTAATTTGTCTACAAGTATTTGTATTCATTTCAAAAATGTTGGAACGGGAGGATTTCGATAATTGTCACATTAGATTAGGGATTAGGTTGTCATGACATCCATAGCGAAAGATTGATTGCCTTTATAATCTTAAATTTTGAGCGTGCCCAAATCATCATACCATATCCGCTCCCTATGTGTAGCATATGGAATCCACAAACTGCCTCCAGGCCAAGCGATCGGCCGCCAGCTCGCGTGCATCCTCCCAAGTCAAGTCCGCGTCCCGCAGCTCTGACGCAAACCGCCGACGAATTGTCAGCAGTGGACGACCAGGACGTATTTTGGTTCGTGGTCACGTAATCCTCGGGAACTCCACAAGTTATGTTAATATAAGCGCTTCAATTAGTAAACTATATGTCTCAAGATCTTTTTGTTTTAATTCTACATGCTCTGGGTTTCGTGAAAGGAAATTATCATTCAATGGATATGGCGCGTGGGAGAGGAAAGATATACGGACGCATTGTGCTGGAAACGAGAAGGAAAACTACACACAAAGGCTGACGAAAATTATGCAATTACAGAGATTTTGTTTGTACACTTATTTTGAAACGAGCGGTTTTGAAAAATATTTATTGTGTTCTTTATTCATTATTTTCGGATTATGACTCCGGGCTTAATTAAAATGTATTACTTCTTTAAAAGCTCTGAAAGATTAACTCATTAGCTGTTTGAATTTCTTAGTTACTTATTATTATTGTCGGTTTTGCTCGAAGGTTCCATTTAAAAACCATTTCAATAAAAGTTTTTTAAGATATCGTTCAAACAACGAAAACAAAAGAGAATTGATTTAATAACAACTTTCCAGTTAGCAAAAGCTGTTGTGAAAAAAAGCGAGCACGCGACTGGAATTCAACATTAGAGCAATGATTTTTCACATATTTTAGATTATCGACCAGATGCGTACTCGTATATGCGTCGTTTAATATTTTTTTGATTATTTTATTTGTTAAAGGAGATTAAAAAAATATTTAAAAAAATTGGACGATACAAACACGCGTCTGGTCGATATCTAAAATGTGTGAAAAAATCATTGCTCTAATGGTTAATTCCGTGAAGAAAATCGAGGAATACGTTTGTAAGGGAAAGCGGCCGCGAATCACGCGGTGCAGTATGCTCTTAAGCCAAGTTTTGGACTTATTTCGTACTTAATTTGAATATGTTGAGATTATAAAAATCTACAATTTCTTATTTTTTCAACAGCCTTAGAGGTCATTCGTAGATGATTTGATTCAGAATACAGAGATCCTCCAGCCAGGCAGCATGAGAGGTGGATTTCACAGGTATTAAAATAAAACACCTCAAACGATTTGACACTTGGGATAATTGTGGGCTAGCGG
Organism: Micrasema minimum; assembly: GCA_022494985.1. Lineage (NCBI taxonomy): Eukaryota > Metazoa > Arthropoda > Insecta > Trichoptera > Brachycentridae > Micrasema > Micrasema minimum. The sequence continues at coordinate 16,092 of JAGVSP010005077.1, forward strand.
AGAGGAACCCGTATTCAACACGAACAAACCGGTCAAACAGCAGATAATTTACACATCTTTTTACCAAAACAAGCGACAAGGACGTTAGCTCGAACGGAGCGTCCGAACCCGCTGAAGAGAGGCCGAGAGTTATCTGTGTTTACGCTTTACGCGTCTTCACCTGGAGCTCAATCACAGATCACTATCGACGCGGTAATAAAGCGACGTGATAACGATTCTTTACCATGGATGTTTAACGTTTTCGCGATCACAATGGAACACGCGTTAAAAGTTATCGATCGGGATTATTTTTTAATATTGCCACATTTTAACCTGATGCTTGGCAACACCTAATATTAAATGTCAAAATTCAAAAATATTTACGTTTATTCAAGACGTTCTACGTACACTTTTTTCTCCTCAAATGCGTAGAAAACGAGCGCATCAGGTCGCGAGCCATTTTCCCGAGATGGAATAACGCACGAAATTCAACTTCGCTCATTTTCAAGAGGATTGGTTGAATCTCGAACATATCTTCTTTCAATATTTCTCGAGTGCCGTATTGCATTTAGCCGGCGATCGGCAAGCCAAAATATTGAGAAAAGCAGTCGACATAATAAACAATCCGACACGCGCGTTGACTTTCTTGATTTGACGTTCGACGTTTAGCCACGATATTTATTGTACCTTTCATCTATGGTAACGCGCGACCGTGGTATGAACGTGGTAAGAACGTATGTTCATTGTGATCGGTCAAATGGTTAGCGTTAGCACGTGGTTAGCACGTTTTTAACTACGTCGATAGTTATCTGTGATTGAGCTACTGGTACATATTATGTGTATGTATTTCAGTGCGAAGAAGAGGGACAAATGATTGCGTTAGATAGCTGAGTACACACCACACATAATATTTATTTATGGATATCGGAGCTGGAAAATTCGCTAACGTGAAGTAACACCTAATCATAATGTTTATGTAAATTTAAGAGTCTTGCAACGTGCGGAGGAATGTCGCTAATTGAACACACAACAGCACAGGTGGATGAGGTAAAATTGTCGGTAAAATTTTTGGAATGTTTGTGAGATTTTTGGACATGGTTCCAGCTGGTAATTGCAACATGTTTAAGAATTTACTAGTTACACTGCATATGCAGTGCCCTATGCACATTGGGTGGGTGCGCATAAGGGAACGTAGTAGTAGCAGTAGTAAGAATTCAGGACAATATCAATTATATCGAACATTAGTGAGAATTTTGAACAATCAAGGATCAATCACATTGGTCCGCATAGGAATAAAAACAGTATGAATTTGAAGAGTTTACTACTACTACTAATCCCCCTTATCCCAATGGTGCATAGGGCACTGGCACTAGGTAAATTCTTGCATATAATTTTGTATCATGATGCAATTACTAGCTGGAACCATGTCCGAAAATCTCACAAATATTCCAAAAATTGTATGTAAAAATTTTACCTCGTAATTTTTTACACGAATCTACCTCATAAAATTACATTAATTATTTTTTTTAAATTCTTTTTTAAAGTTGTATAGTTTTTTAAGTAATTTTTTTTTTTTTTTTTAAGTGAAAATAAACATAACATTAGAATAAACAAAAATAATGCCGTCCCGATAAACCGCAATTTTGCCATTTATCATCAGGAGCCATTAGCAAAAAATACATTTATCATAGAATTGTATTAATTATTATTGTAATTTGTTTAACGTAATCTTTGTGGGATTTTAGTAACAGTATCAAGCTAGTAATTCTTTTCAATTTGTAAGATATTTTCAACTAAAAAACACGTTATAATACACAAGGCGGACAAACCCAATTACCGACACTTGAAATATTAATTCCACAATCGATAATTCCGTTTCCAAACTTCCAAATCAAGCAGTGCGCTTTCTTCCTGCAGTCGTGTCCGCCATTTCCGGAAGCGGGCACCGGCCGTTTCCCGGCGGGCTCCGCACTTCCGGCGCGGTTCCGGGCCCGCAGCCGCGAAGGCGCGCTCACGGCCAATGCCCCGGAGCCGCTGGAGCGAGAAGGTGATTGCCCATCACGAATCGTTTGGAATTCTCCGGCCGCGTGATTCGGAACAGTTTCATTTACTACGAAATATATTGTTAGTGTTTAGAAATGCCGATTCTTGTAATTTTGTTTAAGATAACTGAATTGCAATTTCGAAAGGAATACGGATATCTAGGCGTTTACAGGGCTTATGATCTGTCATTGTCTAGTGGTTTAAACTGGCTACTTTACAATATTCCCCATTTCGCCCAGTATTTTATTTTATTTTATTTTATTCGGGATACAAACAGATGTAGCAGGTAAAACATAATATAATTAAAACTAATAGTTAACAATAACATGCCTGCCATCCAATTTATATGTATCCGCAGGTAGCTTTAAACAGTTAAAAGAATCTACTTATAAATGTAAATAAATATTTGTCATCTTAAGTCTGTAAGTTTTTTTAGTTCCTTTATATATTTGTTATATGGGGTATTAAACATATCTAAGCAATCAAATTTATCATCAAATGCCTTACAAATTCGAGGAATCGTAGAAATATTTCTGTGATTTTTTTAAACTTTAGGTAGGTGAGGGCAGTCTAGTTGGTCTGGAAGGGACACGGAAAGAGAATTTGAAATGGGGAATGTTGTAATGCATCAAGTGGCCACTTAACCCAGCCAATGACAGGTCACAAGCCCTGTAAACGCCTAGATTATCATATACCCTTCCAAACCTCTCGCCTCTGTCGAGATGTCAAATTGTAATGTTAGCCCGAACGGGGTTAAATCCAGTTTTCGTCTACAAGTATTTGGACACGAAGCCGTTTCGGCTGACTGGAGCCATAAACTACGCACGCCAAATTCAGAGAATCTTTACCAGTTCTTACGTAAAATCAGCAAAATAAGTCTTAACACAAGTCAAGGTGGCATTATAGGATCAGTCTTACACATCAGTGCCAGTGAAATATTTTTGAGTAAAAAATTACATACCAACTAACTAACTAACCATCACGCCATTTCCCCGAAGGAGGTAGCATGAGAGGATAGATCGCCACACCACTCTGTCCTGGCATACTTGTCTTGCTTCCTCCACATTCAGTACATCTTCTCATGGCACGCACGTCGATTATTCCGACTCTTACATGCCCACTGTGTTTTACTTGATCATATGCCATGTCTTTCTCGGACTTCCTCGACTTCTACATCCACGGCACAGTCGCATCATATATAAAATTTTTTAGCCGTTCTTTCATCATCCATTCGCTTCCACATGACCGAACCGACGTAAATGAAACCTTTCTTAATTTTGTCGATAATGCCTTATCTCTGCCTTTGCATTCTGCTCTAATTTCGATCATTAGTGCCACCTATCATACATAGTTTTACCACACTGCATTCAATTTACTTAAAGAAAGGTAAAATTATGGACAATTTTTTAATATTAATAAGAATTGAATTTGCGTTTTGATTTTCACACCCCCCCCCACGACAGTTAACGACAAGCCTTCAATACAGTGCCAATAGCACCATTCCGTGGATAGATAGATAACTGATTTTTTTAATATCTTTTTACGTTGTGTACATACTTTAACACTATGTTCGTAATTCTAAATTTGTACATTGTGCCTCCAAAATATGCGTGCGCCTGAGAGATCCGCATTATTTATTATATATATTGTTTTTTCAAACTCCAATGCTTCGCTTACACCACAAAGGGTTGGTAAGGCTGATGTGAAATATAGATAAAAAAGTGTACATGTGTTTTCATGAGCAACGATTCATTTGGTGGCCTTGTGGTAATACCATTATCTGATTCAAATCCTTCTGTTGTCACTGGCATTCCTCCGTCAGGTGTAGGCAGATTTGGAACGATACAGATGGCTGTTTCCTCTCCGCGAGCGCCAACCATATGCATTGTGAATCACCTATAGAAAATGTAATATAAGGATTAATGGACCCGGCACTGCCGTTGCATAATGCGTAACCTTTACGAAACAATTCTAAACTCACACTTGACGGCGGCCATTGGGCGTGGGTGGGACTTGATTTGTTTGATTTGAATTTACAAAACCTGTTGGACAATGTCCGAATTTTGGAAAACAAATTTGAGTGTTTCTCCGTTGAAATTGAATGTAATAAGGTTTCTTCCAGAGACCATGAATATGCTTGAAAACGTTATAAATATATTTTTACAAATCCAACGATATAAAACACAATGATCAAAAAATTTGGTTTTCATTATGAATTTATGTTTTTAAAAACACGAAAATACGAATGATTTTTAAACGCCCGTTATATGGGCTAATTGACAGTCATACCCGTCCACCGGAAAGCGCGCGAAATTCATCCGTAGTGAGGGCATATTTTTGCGCGGACGTCACACCGCATGCGCGCCAAAGGAGAGGATTTTGCGAGCGATTTGAAAAAGTGTATTTTCAAACCGCGCTAGGAAAATTCATATGACCTCGTAAAAAAAAATTACACAAAATCCCTTGATATCTGTAATTTTTTCAATTAATTTTTTTAAAATTAAAAATCGGGAAGAACCCAATTGTGAGTTTTTACTATCTCTTTAGTGTCTGTCTCTCTTTCCTTCAGTGTAAATGTATCATGCTCGAGGGAAATGTTATGTTAGGGCTCTCGTCTTGAAGATTCGAGTCTATTGTCTGACGACGCGTGTATTGTGTATCCAGATTTTGTTTCGTCGATAGTTTTATAACTCGAAGTGAAATACGCTTTATTTTAATCCGGCAACATTGGCAGTACACTACAGAGTTCTGGTCCCAACCCTTATGTAAGGTAGAAGGATGAAAGTAGGACTGAATGCTGTTTGAAATACGATCGATGTGTTGGTAAAGACTATGTATGATAGTTGTAAAATACCAAATGTCGAAATTAAGCAGAGTGCAAGGCTCAGATAAGCATTAATCGACAAAAATTAAGAAAGGGCTTTTACGATGGTACGGTCATGCGGGATGTGGAATGAAAGAACGGCTAAAAGATAGTTTAAATGCAAGTGTGTTTTGATGTAGAAGCCGAGGAAGCCGAGAAAGACAATGGCATGACCAAGTAACGACAAAGTACTTGAAAGTGGACATGTGAAAAGTCGGAATAATCGGCGTATGTGCATGATAAGATGTTACCCCTACGGGGGGAAATGGCGTGATGTAGTTAGTTAGCTTAGTTAGTTAGTAAAAAATCTGTATTTCTGGATATTTTATTCTCTCATCGCTTTAAAAAGACAAGGAAAATTTCTATTTAACATGCAAACTTCCTTTTTTTTAAAATTAATAATTTGAATAGTAATGAATAACTACAAAATGAGTGCGTATAACATAAATTTCACGTGAAATTTGTCCGAGTTTTCTTCAGTATATACCTAATTCAATAGGGTAGATTAGTCTTTTCTGTAATCAATTGGGTTCTTCGGGATTTTTCATTTTTGATTTTAAAAAATTGATTAAAATTACAAATCAAGGGAAATTTTTTAAAATTTTTTACGATGTCATATGAATTTTCTAGCGCGGTTTGAAATAGTACTTTTTAAAATCGCTCGCAAAATCCTCAATTTGGCGCGCATGCGGTGTGTGACGTCACAGCAATATAGGCGCTCACTACGGAATGAATTTCACGCCTCTCACGCTGGACGGGAATGACGGGCGTTAAAAATCATTCGTATTTTCGTGTTTTTAAAACATAAATTATAGAAAACGAAAACAAAATTTTTGATCATTGTGTTTTATATTATATCGCAATTTGCCAGCCAAAAAATGTAAATCCGACAGATTATGCGATAATCTTGTAATTTATTCATTTTTACAAAACTCTGTCTTTTGGACACTGAAATCCACCCAGTCAAACCTGTTCGCTATGATCATTAATGCATTCACGTTTTTCGCGAGCGAGGGGCGGTTTGTCGCTTCACACGTTTTCCCATACCGGTTTTCTCATATCCAAGATCAAGTTTAAACTTCTTGCAACAATGTACACCGCATGCGATATCGGTGAATTGAAAGGTCGGCGTAGAAAGGACGGGAGAAAGTGACGGAGCGTCCCCTCGGGCAGTTTTGGTGAAAGAACCTCACGTTTTCGTTCAATGCGAGATTAATCACCAACCTGGCTGCAGAGTACAGATACTCCGTCTCTGTATCCAGCGGTTGGGTTTGACCGGCGTCTTAATAAACGTGCCTTAAATGGAGATACCACTTTTGCTGTTATTGTAATGGTTTTTGTTGATCCACTCGACGGAAAGAGAAACGGCGCAAAGCTTACTAACGCAAGTTGTACAGAAGCTTTTAAATATTTTCTCGTGTCTTTCTACGGCCAAATCTTTTTTAAACTAATTGATCACGATCTTAATACGCCAGTGTTAATTGCTTGCAACGCTTCTTTGCTTTCGAAATCTATTCAAACCTACAGATCCCTAAATTCATCAGGGTTTTTAACTATAATTCCGGTGATTCTGTCAGTGCGAATTGGCTTTCAAGTAGTAGGCTTCTACGTCCAGGCACACTTGCATTTAAACTTCATTTTTTTTAGCCGTTCTTTCATCACTCATTCGCTCCACATGACCAAACCATCGTAAAAGCCCTTTCTTAATTTTGTCGATAATGCTTATCTCAGTCTTGCACTCTGCTCTTATTTCGACATTTGTACACCTATCATACATAGTCTTACCACACATAGATCGCATTTCAACAGCATTCAGTCTACTTTCATCCTTCTTTTTTCAACACCACGCTTCACTACCATACATAAGGGTTGGTACCAGAACTCCGTTGTGTACTGCCAATTTTGCTTCTTTCGATAAGTTCTTATTTGCCACTATCGATTTCAAGGCACCATCAACTCTGTTTCCGGCACTAACTCTTCTCTCAATGTCCTTATCCACATTTCCGTCTCTTGTAAACATACTTCCCAAATATACAAATTCTTCAACCTGCTTCAATCTGTCTCCATTTACTATAATATTACATACGGTCATATTCACATTATACATTTATACACTCAATTATTTCTGGTCAAGATGCGTTGATTGCTGAATTGCTTTTACTAATGGTATTATTACATTTATCTGATTGGTCCAAATTGCTTATCGATTTCTTGTATCTAGTTTTTGTGTTGGTTTTTTATTCCGAGCTTTCTTGCTCCGTTCACTTAATATTGTATCAACAATGGCGGGCCTTGTCTCAATATACTGCGGAGCGTAACAATCTTTGAATTCGTCTCGTGTATTGTAGATAGACTGTATGTTAGTTAACAAGAAGAGGCATTAGGATCGTGTTGGTTTGAAGGCCGAACGAAAAGCTTCATGGTTTGCAATAAAAAGTAGTCTCGATAATATCTTTGAAGTGCTCTGGTTCTTTAGATGAAAGAATGTTAGCAATGGTAAAAATTTAAAATAAATATTTCGTAAACTCTGTTCTTATTCGTTTATTCAAAAGACCCATATGTCTGTCAATAATCAAAAGAGGCTAAATTGGCAGTGCATAATGGAGTTCTGGTACCAACCCTTACGTATGGAAGCGAAGTATGGAGTCGGAAAAATAAGGATGAAAGTAGATTGAATGCAGTTGAAATGCGATCTCTCAGGCGAATGTGTAGTTAAACTATGTATGATAATTAATGTTGAAATTAGAGCAGAATGCAACGCTGAGATGAGCATTATCGACAAAATTAAGAAAGGTCTTTTACGTTGGTTCGGTCATGTAGAGCGAATGGATGATGAAAGAACGGTTAAAAAAATATGTGATGCGACTGTGCCTGGATGTGGAAGTCGAGGAAGCCGAGAAAGACATGGCATAATCAAGTAAAACAAGTGCTTGATAGTGGGCATGTAAGAAGTCGGAATAATCGACGTGCGTGCATGAGAAGATGTATGAATGTTTGTTTGTTTGTTTGTACATTTTTATTTAGCTATAAAAATAAAAAATTCTTACAGTTAATATATTATATAATTTTTTTTTTATAGCATTACTATTTTACTTAGCTTGCTTCTGAATTCATTTAATCCGTTTATTTGTTTGACGGTCTCCGGCAGTTCATTATACCTTTTGAATCCTTTGTACATTATGCTGTTCTGAGTACATGTCTTAGATCTATTGATTGTCTTTAAATTATTTTTAATTCTGGTGTTATACTCATGTGGAGGAAGCAATAGAAGTATGCCAGGACAGAGTGGTGTGGCGTTCTGTCCTCTCTGCCTACCCCTACGGGGAAATGGCGTGATGGTTAGTTAGTTAGTTAGTTAGTTGTATTTAAGGGATAGTCAACAAATAATATAGTTCTTGTGGCGGTTTTACGCTCCTCATTGGCAATTCGACAGAGTACACTCCGAAATTTCAGCTATTGAAATGCTACATCTGGTCGACTGCTTTTGAATAAATAAAAAACCAGTTTTTCTCGCTAATTGATCTGGGTGCTTAATTATGAAATAAAATATGACCACTCTCGATTGAGTAGTTCTGTAAATTACACGAGTTGTTAGAACGCCCAATATGTGCTAAGTATTTTCAAGTAATCTTGGCAATGTTTGCTATGGCCCAGTTTCTTGAAAATGTGTGCGCAATGATTTGAGATAAAATGTCTCCCATGTTTGGCGTTGATCAATGGGTACGTTTTTATTTTCTCGCCTCACAGTTTATCAAATTAGCATATTTTTAGATCTTTAATGCTATTTTCAATGCTTGAATTCGTGATCGACCTGGCCTCCAACTAAAAATAGGTTTTCCTCTTTGGGAGTTTCATTCAATCTAACAATAAGTCTTAATTTCTGTATTAACTCACGAGTACTGTACACCTACTATTTTTTCACACTTGGCATTCTCGTTCATTTCCTTGACAATTTTCGATATTGATATCTGTTACCAAATATTTGCTCTTACCATATCGATCAGTCCTTTGACTGTTGTTATGTCTATTGAATAATATTGCCATAATTATGTAAAACAATAAATCTTATCTTGAGGTTCCCGCTAATGCCCGCTGTATACGGAACAGTTTCTTGTTCAGAAAACTACACAGTTTCTTGTTCAGAAAACTACACAGTTTCTTGTTCAGAAAACTGTGCAGTCTGTCAAACTTCTGTCAAAAGACACGCTAAATATGTGTATTATTGAAACGCGATTGTAAGTTATTATCGTATGTTTGCTCTCAGGAAATTGTATATTTAGCTAATAATGTAAATATGATATTGGTTTTTTTTACGTATTTAAAAGCATACAATAAAACCAATGTCTACTTAAACGTTTACATAAAAAACATTGACTGTCATGTCAGCTTAAATCTGACACTAGCACACAGTTTTTCATGCAGTTTTAGCTTTATACGGGACCGTTTTCAGACTGCACAGAAAACTGTGTTGTAGTAAACTGTCCCATAAAAATAGCGGGCTTAAGTCAAAAACGCCAAATAAATTGCCGATGAGCAAAAATCTTGATTGAACGTCAATTAATGGTCAATCCCATGTTAGGAAAAATAATGGTCACATACTTTGTCATCATAGTCGTTAGAATTAAATCACGACCGTACTTTTAGTAGATATGTGGTTCTAAATGAGCCCTCTAAGGGGTAGCCGGAGAGGATAGGACGCCACACCACTCTGTCCTGGCACCCCTTACTTTCCACATTCATACATGTCGTGCTCTCATGCCGATTTATTCCGACTTTTCACATGACCACTTTCAAGCACTTGTACTTGATCATGCCATCTCTTTTTCGACATTTCTCGACTTTTGCTTCTATATATAATATTTATTTTAGCCGTTCTTTTCATCATTCATTCGCTCTACATGACCGAACCACCGTAAAAGACATTTCTTTAATTTGGTCGATGATGCTTATCTCAGCCTTGCACTCTGCTCTAATTTCGACTTATTTCTAATTATTTCATTTAATGTCGATACTTTTTTTCAGTGTTCTTTTGGAAGATACGATGGAAAATGATTAAATGTAAAATATCTGAGTATCAAGAGCCCATGAATTTGCAACAGGTGTCGATTTTACTGTTATCCATAATCCTCCCCAAGTATTCTACTGCCCTTCACTAAGCAGTGTAATACTCGTTGCTGGGGAAACTTGTAAACTCCCCTAATAATGTATTGTGTGATACCTTACTAGTGTCATAATCTCCTGTTCGATAAATATATCGAGCGGTATCACCGAAACAACGACAGGATTATAAAGTAATAGCTGAATTTCTAAATAATATAATTATGAGCTACGACATTCCTGACTGGTGTTTGGTAGTTTCGTGTTTGTTTTGTGAATTTTCTTGTGCGAATTGTAAATATTTTCTTGGCGGATATCTAAGTCAATTTGACATCTCAACAGAGACGAGAAATTTGGAAGGAAATATGGATATCTAGGCGTTTACAGGGCTTATGACCTGTCATTGGCTGGGCTAGGTGGCCACTTGATGTATTACAACATTCCCCATTTCACCTAGTAGGTATTTGATATCCATATCCGCCAATATACAGTAAAATGGCGCGACGCTTCACATGTGAACTCTCTGTCATCCATTGAGAAAATTGCTAAGCATTTTAGCAGAAACCTTTATGATTGCAAGGGAGATTCTTACCGAATTATATCACCTACTAGGAAACGCCTGAAGATGAATCTTCAATTTGTTATGCTTATAACTTTTACCAGCTAATTTTTTATAAACAACTAGCTGATACCCGTCGCGTTGCTGCCGCAGAAGAAACAGGTAATTCTAGAAATATCGATTGAAATTTGAAAGATTTATCTCGTTTCTTTGGGAATTGGTAATAGAAGGAATGCTTTGTATTTTCTTTCTGATGATAAATGCATTTATGAAAAATTGAATAACTCGTATAATGTGTATACTCGTATGTATAAAGGTATAGTGTAAATGTTATTTATTTTATTTTGGTGACTTTATTTTTCAAGTGCTTCATGGTAGGTATTTATAATATATTTTTTGTTTATCCGTCTTTGGCATAAACAATTAAATTTCTTGGCTGTCCGACTCGTAAATTTAATATGAGGACTTCTATTACCCTTGGACATTTTATTTTTTTTAAATGTGTGTGGCAGGTCCGACGCATGAATGGAATTTACTCTTAGATAATGAAAAAAAGGTGCGTCCGTCAAGTCGGATTTCAAATATAAACTCTATATTCGAAAACAGGTCACCCAAAAACCCTTTAAACGATACCAATCTTTTTTTTATAAAAAAGATGTGCGTCCGCCATCTTGGATTTAAAAATAAAAAGCTTAATTCAAAATCAGGACGCCCGTATCGTCTAAAAACGATACCCATCTTCATTTTATGAAAAAAAGGTGCGTCCGCCATCTTGGATATCAAAATAAACTTTAAATTTGAAATCAGTACGCGAAACACGCCCTAAAAACGATGCAAACCTTCATTTTATGAAAAAAAATGTGTGCGTCCGCCATCTTGAATTTCCGAATAAACTCTTAATTCGAAATCAGGACGCCCATACGCCCTAAAAACGATACCCATCTTCATTTATGAAAAAAAGTGCGTCCGCCATCTTGGATATAAAAAATAAAACTTTAAATTTGAAATCAGAGCCCCCAGAACCATTAAAACGATACCCTTCTTCACTTTGTGAAAAAAAGAGACAACCGCCATCTTGGAATAAAAAAATAAACGCTAGATTCGAAATCAGGGCCCCCCAAAACCATTAAAACGATACCCATCTTCATTTTCTGAAAAAAAAAGGGACGACCGCCATCTTGGATTTAAAAATAAACGCTAAGATTCGAAATCAGGGCCCCCCCAAAAACCTTTAAAACGATACCCAACATCCTTCTATGAAAAAAAAGCTTTGTCCGCCATCTTGGATTTAAAAATAAAAGCTAAATTCGAAATCAGGACCCTTAAAAACGCTTAAAACGATACCCAACTTTATTTTTATGAAAAAAAAGTTGCGTCCGCCATCTTGGATTTAAAAAATTAACTCTAAATTCGAAATCAGCACCTTAAAAAACCCTTAAAAACGATACCCTACTTTATTTTACGAAAAAAAGGTACGCCCGCCATTTTGGAATTTAAAAAATCCATATGCTGTGCATGGGAAGCAATTCTGTAATAGTAAGTAATGGTGATGATGATATTTAAATTTAAAAAAAATTAAAACTCATTCGGCATTATACAAATAGAATATATATTTTTCGGGAATTGTGCGAGTCCATATGATCCATATGTTCACCTCGTAGCACAGTGGTAGCCCATTTTACTACCGTGTATGAGGTCGCCGGTTCGATTCCCGTAGAGGGTCAAGATGAAATATGATTTATTTTACATGTTATTTTTACATTAATATTTCATGTGCGATACCTTTGGATGGGACTGAAGCGTAAGACTGATCATCCTACTTTCATGTAATAAAATGATCAAGAGACACTGCACTTGGTGTACCAATGCAGTGCCCTATGCACCATTGGGTGCGGATAAGGGAGAGTAGTAGTAGCAAATGCTCCAAATTTCAAAACAAAGATTCTTGTAGCTCGACTACCTATAATATAAACTCCAAACGAATTATAAGGTAGGTACTTTTTATTACGAATTCACTGTCTGTTAATGATTTTATTCCATAGCCATAAAAATTATAACAGATTAAACTTAAAATATTATATATAGTAAAAAAATAATGTTTTTAAAACGTTATAACTTTTTTATTTTCCAGCTAGAAACGATTTTTTAGGTGTCTTTGAAGTTGGAATTTTGTCTTCTTTCTATTTATTTGCAAAAAAACAGAGCTCTGCAGAGTTATTTATCGATCAGGAGAAGCCCTTGTCAAACGATTTTTTTTCTCATAGAGAAAAACTGACGATGAAACTAACACAGAAATCTTGAACAAAAAAACATTTTCGGAGGTAAAAAATGCACTCGATAGCTCAAAACCAATTCACGGCACTTATTTATTGTGAAAAAAGTCCGAATCGGGGGGTGTAAATAAATTTAAAAAATGTAATTGAAAGTTCGAGGTGTATAAAAATAAATTGTATACGTGATGAAAACGACATTAGCGCCTTTTGCTGTACAGCATTATTTGACGACATTTTTTATAAGCTTTATGTACTTAGCTATGCAGTTCTATCGGTTACATGGCGCATCTAAAATTCACCCGGAACTGTCACTAAATCATATCAAATACACAAATACAAAAATTATAAAATGGATGTTATAATAATGCATAACCTTCCCAGGAGTGAATAAAACAACCCTCTAGAACAACTTATTGCAATCGATAAGCGGTTTACGAATCTATAAAGGACAAACATATATACAAACTTACATTCATTTTTTATATATATAGATGTTTTGAGTGTGTCCAAATACTTGTAGACAAAAACTGGATTTCACCCATTACGGGCTAATAATTACAATTTGACATCTCAACAGAGACGAGAAATTTGGTAGGGAATATGGATAAGTCGCTCATTGGAATATAACACACTTATTACTACTAATTTTCTTGCAAATTTCTCACTTTGATACAAAAGATCTCAATCACTCCCAAAACATTAAATATTTATCATATAAGTATGTACCTACTCACTATAAAATTATCGACCAACTTGAATCCATTTTCTGAAATATTTATTTGATAACATTTTTGAAATGAATACAAATACTTGTAGACAAATTACTGGATTATACCCATGCAGATATTATTGATATCCAAACAGAGACAGAGAAACTCTGGAAACGAATGTGGGTTATCTAGGCGTTTACAGGGCTTATGACCTGTCTTTGGCTGGGTTAAGTGGCCACTTGACGTACTACAACACTCCCCATTCCGCCCATCATCTGATAAACCATATATGACAAATTTTGGAACTACTATATATATTGAAATCGTCTTCGTCATTCCGCTTTACAGAATTTTTCTATGCTGGTGTCATCTGTTGAGCAGATTGCAAAGCATTTTTTTTGGCAATCATCTTTTATTAGTGTAGGTAAGGCCCTACCGAGCTTTATTACTTACTCTAGAAGACGCCTGAAGATGTCTCTCCAATTTTTATTGTTTGCTTTATAACCCAGCTAGATAACCCACATTCGTTTCCAGAGTTTCTCTGTCTCTGTTGGGATATCAACAATATTTATTTAATATTTCACCTGTATTATTATGTTCATTTTCAGTGGTACATAATCCTTGTGTTCTTTTTATGGTGGTAATGATGAATGCGCAAAATAAATAATTATTTCAATTATGCATCTGGAGAATCTAGAGTAATTCACCTGTGTCCGTGTGTATGTAGGTACCTACACAATGTCTTGTTTCGACAGTAACATTAAGACATGTAACGTTTAACAGTAAGACATGGCATGATCAAGTTAAACAAGTGCCTGAAAGTGGGCATGTAAGAAGTCGGAATAATCGACGTGCCTGCATGAGAAGATGTATGAATATGGAGGAAGCAAGAGAAGTATGCCAGGACAGAGTGGTATGGCGTTCTATCCTCTCTGCCCTATCTCTATTCCCTTCGGGGAAATGGCGTGATGGTTAGTTAGTTAGTTAGTTTTAAAGTTTCCATTGATTGACTGTGATGCATCAATAGTTCAACAGCTGGGCATACCGAAATTATCTCCGCCCATTTACATCGTTTACCTTTTGATATAGATCGATGATCTCTAGTAATAGTGTTTGAAGCACGTTTCTCTAAGGTCACTTCTAATATTCCATCCCTAATCGCTTTGTTTATTGTTATCTTAGCTTTCTTGCATTTATAATCTACTCGATGCGCTGTTGCACAAACAATATCGAGCGTACATAAACGTATGTGATTATCTTCCCCGACTGCTCTTGTTTCTCGTCCAGTAGTTCCACGTAATACCCTTCCAAAGCCGTACAAATTCCTTCGAAGGTCGACCGGTCCGGGCGGCTCGTGTACCTACGTATGCTCTTTTTATTTTTATTGTTTCTCCGCGCCTGATGCGTCACAGGCGTGCGTTCCCGCTCTCTCGTATCTCTCTCTCTTCCCATGCGAGATCGTGCTTCTTCTTCGCTTTCGTTTTTCGACTCTACTCCGCGACTGAGACTACTCTCGACTAATCTGCGGGGTGCTAAATTGTAATAATAATAGCCCTGTGTCGTGTGATATAGCGATGCGTGTCATCAGAATAATGTAAAATAAAATAACACTTGGTTAAAAAAAAAGCAATTAAAATAATAATTTCTTACAATTATTTTGATACCATGTGTGATACCTTAGACTGGTACTGAAGCGTAAGACTGATCATCTTGCCTTCATGCAATAAAATGATCAAGATACACTGCACTTGGTGAACCAATGCAGTGCCCTATGCACCATTGGGTGCGGATAAGGGAAAGTAGTAGTTGTAGTACAATTATTTTAATTTTATTTCAAAAACACATGATCACAAAAATATTAGCTGTAATGGTGTTATTAGAAAATATCCGCTTAGATTGTAGAAATCGAGGAAGGCCGAGAAGGACATGGCATGTTCAAAGTAAAACAAGCGCTCGAAAGTGGGCATGTAAGCAGTCGGAATAATCGACGTGCGTGCATGAGAAGATGTATGAATGTGGAGGAAGCAAGAGAAGTGTGCCAGAACAGGACAGAGTGGTGTGGCGTTCTAATTCTATCCTCTCTGCCTGCCCCTTCGGGGAAACGACGTGATGGTTAGTTAGTTAGTTAGTCAAAACGGGAATTTGAGATTTTCCTCTGGTTATTACAGAGCGTCGGATTGCATTTCAAGGAAGAAAGGAATATTTAAGAGAGGAGAAAGGAAATGAAACATCAACCAGGGAGGACGAAAAAGGATGTGCACATTTTTGTAAAACAATCCCCCTGTGAAACCGGATTTTATTCCAAGATCACAAAATCAAAAGTGGTTATTCTCAAGCCTGGGTGTTTGTTTAATTTGACCCTTTTAGCTATTGCGCCTCCCGTCCTGTTCGAGTGGTTAACTAACTAACTAACTAACCATCACGCCATTTCCCCGTAGGGGTAGGCAGAGAGGATAGAACGCCATACCACTCTGTCCTGACATACTTCCTTTGCCTCCTCTACATTCACACATCTTTTTATGCACATACGCCGATTATTCCGACTTTTCACATGACCACTTTCAATTACTTGACGTACTTGGTCAAGGTCTTTATCGGCCCTCCTCGGCTTCTACATCCAGGCACACTTGCATTTAAACTTCTTTTAGCCGTTCTTTCATCACTCATTCGCTCCACATGACCAGACTATCGTAAAAGCCCTTTCTTAATTTTGTCGATAATGCTTATCTCAGCCTTGCACTTTGCTCTAATTTTTGACATTTGTGCACCTATCATACATAGTCTTACCACACATAGATCGCATTTCAACAGCATTCAGTCTACTTTCATCCAACACCGCGCTTCACTACCATATATAAGGGTTGGTACCAGAACTCCGTTGTGTACTGCCAAATTTGCTTCTTTCGATAAGTTCTTATTTGCCACTATCGATTTCAAGGCACCATCAACTCTGTTCCCGGCACTAACCCTTCTCTCAATGTCCTTATCCACATTTCCGTCTCTTGTAAACATACTTCCCAAATATACAAATTCTTCAACCTGCTTCAATCTGTCTCCATTTACTATAATATTACATACGGTCATATTCACATTATACATTTATACACTCAATTGCTAAATCAATTATTTCTGGTCAGGATGCGTTGATTGCTGAATTGCTTTTACTAATGATATATTATTACATTTATCTGATTGGTCCAAATTGCTTATCGATTTCTTGTATCTAGTTTTTGTGTTGGTTTTTATTCCGAGCTTTCTTGCTCCGTTATACATAAAAATCTGTTGATATTATTGAATCGCCGTTAAAATAAAAGTGTCCAACTCACGTTACAGCTTCACCCGTATTAAACCAAATCAAATGATGCCTTTTGTGAAATCACCGGCAATTATTGTGATTTGTTATTTTCCTTGTTAGTTCTTGAACTTGGTTACGACAGCGACAGGGTACGAATTCCATATTAATTAAAATTAATGGTTTCGGTGCTAAACATTCTATTATTCTGTTGCATTGTGGGCGTCTTCTTGTCTTCATATCTCACTGTAAAGCGTGAAATCTGTTACCCCTTTATTTATTTCATCGCTCATTAATTAAAAATTAAGCTTTTTAATTATTTCAAATGGTAAATTAATATTTATAATCCGCTTTCTTAAAAAAAGTCAAAACTGAGGAAGCCTTCGAACAAGATTTTGAAAAACTTGAAATACTACTACCATTGGTTTACTATCTACACCTAGATCTACCTTGCAGAGTAAATTATTTAGAAAAAGTAATGACACGAAGATTCCGCACCTCGATACACTTACACGGGTCGACCTATCAGAGCCCCTCGACTCTCGGCAAGCATCCGCCCACACACCGCAAAAGGTATGGGCTATATATATGGTTACAGTAACAGTATACAATACTAACCCGTTTCTTATGAGGAGCGTTCATGAATTTTACGATCCATCTAAAATGACTTTTTTTTTCTTGTGGACGCGCTGTTCGCAATTATTTAGGAAGAAAACTTCTTTGAATATTAACTTTTTAAGGCTATGTAAACAAATTTAAAAAACATGTGGAAAATTACACCATCTTTTTTGTTAATTTTACCCGTACGTTTTTTACACGGTTTCACGACACAGGAAGGCATTTTGGATTGTTTTCTGGTCGTCCGACCCGGCCGGCGGTTAAATAAATACTAAACACGCGTATGGCGGAGTTGGAGGTTTTGGCGGAGTTGAAGTGTCAGTTTGGGTTCAGTTCATATCTAAGTGTATTAATAAATCAATGACTACCACTCACAACGTCATCAACGTCATCACTAGAAATCCATGTCACACGTTTTATGTATTGGCCTAAGTGCTGGAGTCTTCAGACGGTAGAATTTGGAAATAAGCGGTGTTATGCCATTATCCCTAGGAAGCGTATATTTTAGAAAATTTGTTTGGAATTTCTTCTAGTGAATTCTTGTTGGAAGATTAAAATATTTTTACATTATACTGACTAGGAAACGGGGGCGTGCATGCATGTTTGATTATTAATATCAAACCTCTTTATTTATTGAATTCAAAACTAATTTCGCCTTGGGAAAAATTGTATAAACCATATATGGAAATGTTTGAGTAGGCTTTTTACAAGATCCTTTCTGATTAATCAGATTCTTAGTATTATTTTTACCTTGCGAATTTCACAATCATGTTTTTATCAGGTATATTTATGGCTTCCTAGTTTGGTAACTCTGCAGGAGCGATCATAAAAGACAAAGTATGTTTAATCTTCTATAATTTATTTTATTTATTTATACATTTATGTATAATTTTTAATTGTATAAATAATAATTTTTAATAATTCATATCTGGTCGAATAAATAAAAGTGGAAGCGTACCAAGTGGTTTTATGTAACTTTTATTGGGATATATATTAAAATAATTAAATCGTCAATAAAAAATATAAATCAGAATATTATTTTCATATTAATATTTCATGTGTGAATCCTTGGACGGGCGCTGAAGCGTAAGAATGATAATCTTCATCATCATCATCATCATACCATATCCGCTCCCTATGTGGAGCATGTGGATTCCACAAGGTGCCTCCAGGCCAAGCGATCGGCCGCCAGCTCCCGTGCACCCTCCCAAGTCAGGTCGACGTCCCGCTGCTCTGACGCAAACTGCCGGCGAATTGTCAACAGTGAGCGTCCGGGACGCCGAGGACCTGATGCCTTGTAAAATAGGCAATCGTGGTTAAGGCGTACGTAGTATATTACCTAGACGCCTTCGCCGGATGACAGTAGATACCAAGGGTTGGGATGCTCACCTCTGTGTTCCTTACAAAGTCAAACCAACGCACACCTGATATTCTTCTTAGACACCTAAAGTCTTAAGCCCACTTTATACGGGACAGTTTACTGTGCAGTTTCTTGTTCAGAAAAAACTACACAGTTTCTTGTACCGTTTTCTGACTAATAAAAACTGCGCGGTGTGAATTTTACCTTTACATGACACAGTTTACTGTCTGTAGGCATGCGCAGAACGCGACAGTCGAACCATAGAATACAATCTCTATCGTCGCCTATCTTATCGATTTTTTGCAGATCTATCGATTTTGTGGAGATTTATCGAATCTACTGAAAATGTACAACCGATTTACCGATTTAGGAGTCATTTTAATTTTAAAGCATTTAAATTATGATGAAATAAAACACTGTTATGTGTTACTATTGGTTTATTCTATAAAAAATAGAATTTACCTACACTACCTGGACAACTTGACTCCTTTCTAAAACACATAAATACTCTTAACCATAAAATTAAATTTACACTAGAATCAAATGATAATAATACTCTAAATTTCCTTGACTTAACACTAAAAATCATTAACAATAAAATTACATTTAATATCTATAGAAAACCCACCCACACTGACACCGTAATTCCTGCTTCTTCTTCACACCCACTAGCTCACAAATTAGCGAGTTTCCACTCTATGCTAAACCGACTATTAAACATCCCCTTGAATCCCTAGGATTTCTTAACAGAATTAAATAATATTAAATTGATCGCGCAAAATAATCAATATGAAACTACCATGATAGACAATATGCTTAAACGAAAACAACGTAGTAAATTAAATAGATCCTTTTTGTACTCCACAAACGACATCCTACCTTCGACCCACCCGCATGGCGTAGAATCCTATACACTGGTCCTCTTTCCGCAAAAATTGCCAACCAACTCCCTTCTGATGTAAAACCAGCTTTCTATACAACCAATAATATAGGTAAAATTTTATTCAATTCTAAATCCAAGTCGGCATAATGAACAAGAGTGGGATTTATTCAATTGAATGCGAATGCAATCAAACCTATATTGGACAAACAGCCCGCAATCTAAAAATAAGAATTAACGAACACCGTCGCTGTCTTACTAACTCTAATTTCTCAGAATTTGCCAATCACATTATGGAAAATAACTGCTCTTTCAGTAATCACAAACTTAAACTTCTACACCAAGTAAACCATAAAGGAGCAAATATGAATTACCTTGAAGTCATGGAAATACACAAAAATCTGAATTCTAATAATAATTTAATTAATAATCAAACATTTCATTTATCATCTCCACTTCTAACTATGTTCCCTTTAAAACGCAATTCTCAAATTACTTCCCTAGACCCCTACCCCTCTCAAGACCCCCCTACCCATACCTCCCCTCAAGACCCCAGTACATCAACTGCCACCACTTAGCAAGCAATTAATTATCAATTTTTTTGTACAACTTCTTAGTATTCTACCATCACCACTGTCCCAAGATGTGTTTTTTCGATTTTTTCTATCACTTCTATGTATCAATATTTATGTTACCCCTGTGTTTAGATTCTTAAGTATTGCAATTTAATTTTTCTGTATTTTTTCTGTATAACATCTGTATTCTAATTTAGTGTCTTTTCACCAGTCGATGGGAGAACGTTACTCCCGAAACCAGGTAGTGTAGGTAAATTCTATTTTTATAGAATAAACCAATAGTAACACATAACAGTGTTTTATTTAATCATAATTCATCATGAAGTGTTACAAAGTGAATGCCGAATCAATCAACAAAATTAAAGCATTTATTTTATCCAATTATAAGCGCAGATAAATTCAACATATTACGAATAACTTTAGGAACTTCTCCCGATTCTACAATTTGGCAACATTACTCATCTGTCAAATAGTCGTTATTCGATATTTTGAATTTCGATCTAGGATTTCAGTTCATATTATTTATTACATTATATTCATATTCGCCAGAGTAAAAGTTTATCAAAGTTTATTAGTAATATTACCGATACTATTGAAATATTATACGTATTACACTGTCGTAATCGCCGCGGGTGATGCGCGCGCCGAAACTGTGTGAAAAAATGCGTGGAAAGCCAAGATCAACGTCCCCACCAGCTGTCAATCAGAGACCGCGTCTGCCTTTTAGGTTCTGCCTCCCGAACTGAGCCGAGACGAAAGTACAAAGATTGAGAATAATAGTTTTAAAAAAATAGGATATTTTCGTATTAATATTTCATGTGTGATACCTTGGACTGGCACTGAAGCGTAAGACTGATCATTTTATTTTTATTTTATTTTATTTATTTTATTTACGGACTTAAGTCCATTACAAACATAATATTACTCAAACACATATATTATACACAGGTACAATTAAAATAAAGATACAATTACGGAAATAAAAGCTAGGACAAATTTTATGTATACATTTATTAGAACTACCCACGAGACAAGATTGGTCTATTCTAGTGATTGTTTAAATCTGGAAAAACTAACACCAAAAAGTCCAGATCCTGTCTCGAGTTTACAATGCGACACAATCGGGACATTGGTGCATGCAAGCCATAGTTTGTGCTGTGCTGTTCGAGGAACAGCACTTCATTATTTCGCAACCGGCGGATCGGGACATTGAATGTTATTTACGTTCTACGTTCTACATCTTACGTTCATGTTATAAAATGATCAAGATACACTGCACTCGGTGTGCCGGCGATGCAGTGCCCTATGCACCATTGGGTGCGGATAAGGGAAAGTAGTAGTAAAAAAAAAAAAAAAAAATTATTAGATATAAGTTTCGAACAAGAATTTCAAAGATGTGACATTCCATACTTGAACACTACCGTGTCTGAGGTGTCTAGTTACTCACTACGTGATCAATAGGCATCTACGTCATCACTAGACATCTACGTCACACGTCTCGTGTATTGGCCTAAGCGCTGGAGTCTTTAGACGGCGGAATTTGATAACGTGTTATAAAATTATCGCTAGAAAGGCGTATATTTTTCGAAATTTGGTGAATTCTTGTCTGAAGATTGGAACTCTAACTATTTTTCCAACTATTTTAAATGACTTGTTTTTCTTAATATTATGTACATAAATCGACGCCTCCTACGTATAATATCGTAACCCACAAAATGCGATTTTACAGGAGGAGCATTTGAAAATATTTTCGTTCATATTGAGCGAATTGCTTGGTTGAAGTGGGAAATGGGCCGGTCACATAGCCAGAATGACGGACGACAGATGGACGAAACGCGTTCTGGTGTGGAAACCGAGGAACCAGAGGCCTCAAGGACGTCCACCGATGAGATGGGTGGACATCAGGAAGTCTGCTGGAAGACAGTGGATGGGGACGGCGCAGGATCGGGAGGAGTGGAGACGGCAGGGGGAGGCCTATGTCCAGCAGTGGACCTCAACGGGCTGAGATGATGATTCGTTCATATGCACTGGTTGTAGATACGACAAATTACGCCCCAAAAAAGCCCTTATTATTGGCAAAATATTTTTTTTTGTTTTGGTAGAATTAAAGATATAGTTAAATATATGCGAAGCATGGAGTTGGAAAAATAAGGATGAAAGTAAATTGAATGCAGTTGAAATGCGATCTCTCAGGCGAATGTGTGGTAAAACTATGTATGATAGGTGCACTAATGTTGGAATTAGAGCAGAATGCAAGGCTGAGATAAGCATTATCGACAAAATTAAGAAAGGTCTTTTGCGTTGGTTCGGTCATGTGGAGCGAATGGATGATGAAAGAACGGCTAAAAAAATATATGATGCGACTGTGCCTGCATGTAGAAGTCGAGGAAGGCCGAGAAAGACATGGCATGATCAAGTAAAACAAGTGGGCATGTAAGAAGTCGGAATAATCGACGTGCGTGCACGAGAAGATGCATGAATGTGTAGGAAGCAAGAGAAGTATGCCAGGACAGAGTGGTGTGGCGTTCTATCCTCTCTGCCTACCCCTTCGGGGAAATGGCGTGATGGTTAGTTAGTTAGTTAGTTATACGAAATCCACCAAAAACTCAAAATCGACGATTTGTGGGTTACGATATTACACGTAGGAGGCGTCGAAATGTCTATTAAATATTTACTTATGATAAAATTACTAAACGTTTGCTAGTTTCATATCATACTTACTGCCTTCATCCGCTTAATTTCATGTTTGGCTAACCTTGAGATAAGTTGCCAGAAAAACTCTTAAATTTGGACGTAACTGCTTTTGTGATGAACAATAAAATAACAATAGAGAAATATTAAAATGGAACATTAACGTATTCAATACGAATTGCAACTCAAAATTGCTTCAATCAAACTTATTTATTTATACATGGAGTAACAAAACTCGTAGTACAACTTGAAAACTGGTGAATCTACATCATATTTGGAGTCGAATGTGTAACGTGGCATGAAAAAAAAATCGTTTTTTCTTCCCATTAAAGCTTAAGTAGGTACCGCAGATTAAGTAAAATTGCACTTATTCATATTTAAATGCTGTTTTTTTGATCTTTTTTTATTTGTGGATAATATTAATTTAAATAAATACATGAGATTTGATAACAGTTTGCAAAAATTTATCGGAAATAAAATCAAGTTCGAACTCAATTTTCTCGAAAAACTATGGGTCAAATCAAATTCTTTCGCTAATTGTTATCAATCATAATTTATTTAGTCAAATTAATACCGTATGTGGAGCATGTGGAATCCACAAACTGCTCCAGGCCAAGCGAATGGCCGCCAGTCCCGTGCATCCTCCCAGTCAAGCCCACGTCCGCAGCTCTGACGCAAACTGACGACGAATTGTCAACAGTGGACGACTAGGACGCCGAGAACCTGATTTATTTATTTATTTACTTATTTATTTATCTTTTTTCATTTTTTTAATTTTTTTTAATTTTTTTTTTATTTATTTATTTATTTATTTATATGTTAATGGTTTAGTACAAATTGCTATGTTTAGTACAAATTGACACATTTTTTCAAATTGAGGTAACATATAGAACATAACACCAAATTACGTGGACAACACAATGTACAAGACAAATTTCTAAAGACGTAAAGTGCATTCATCGCCTTCTCGTTACTAGAATAGTTCAACAACTCTGCAACAATGTTACTGCTAGAATGTTCTGCGAATTAAACGCTCGACCGGGCCTAGACAATGGAGGTTATCGGACTGACGGAGTTACGATTTCGGCTGTACGATAGGTCAACATTGGCGAATAGGAAAGCGAACGCAGCACAACTATCTGTGCTCATTACCCTCACCTTGCCCTATATCCTTATTTATTATTACTTCGACTATTCACGAGCCCTCCTCAAGTTTTTGTCGTACTTGATTATGCATTCAACAGTATGAAAGCTGTCTGGAGATTGGATATTCTATCGTTTAAAAAAAAACCCCTCCTTTATAAGAATAATGGCACAGGAAAACAGCAGACTTCTGAGTTTTGAGAATAGGTGTCTTAGAAGAATATTAGGTGTGCGGTGGTTTGACTTTGTAAGGAACACAGAGGCGAGGCAACGGACGCAGCAACCCTTGGTTTCTGCTGTAATCCGGCAAAGGCGTTTCGGCTGGCCAGGCCATATGCTACGTATGCCTCCCGAGAACCTTAAGCGTGCTTGCCTATTTTACAAGGCATCAGGTCCTCGGCGTCCTGGACGCCCACTGTTGACAATTCGCCGGCAGTTTGCGTCAGAGCTGCGGGACGTGGAATTGGGAGGATGCTCGGAGCTGGCGGCCGATCGCTTGGCCTGGAGGCAATTTGCGGAATCCATATGCCCCACATAGGGAGGTGATAACCCTTAGATTGGTACTCAAAACAGTTCTCCACGGCCTTTACCATGACGAGACCTATTTTCTGTAGCCAGTTCACCCAGTGCCATATCCACACCTCCTACAATTTCCACTATAATATATTCAAAGATTGAATAAATATGAAGTGTTATTAGATAAAGAAAGTTTCCATTATCTCTGCTTCCACATCAAACACCTTCCTTGTGTTATTTGCCTCCACGGTATGGTAAACCACTAAAGCACGTAATTGAGACCTCTCATCCATGTCTGCCAGTATCACATTCGGATCTAGTTCGCTTTGTTTAATGCTTGCTAATTCTACTCTATCTAGCGTCAATATTTCTTCTGCGCTGGCTTTATCGAGTATAATTATCAAATTTATTAAAATAACGCAGCGTGTTTTGACAGGGCTCATCAATATGGCTTTAACCCCAGTATCCATCATTTTGAATTCTCTATAAATCTTTTTACCCCTTTTTTTCGCTTAATTATTTACATAATTCGCACATTAAACTTTTGTTTGAAAACACCGCCTTAATAAACATTTTGTAATGAAATAAAACACACTTATTTATTTTTTTAAATGCCAACCGGTTTCGGAGATACTACTCCTTCTTCAGGGCTTTGTATAATAATACATTAAAATTAATGAATAAGTTGCTCAATTTACTGAAGTGTCTTTAATACAATCTTAAACCTTATATTTACTCGACCACAACCCTTTGTGATACAAATTGATCGGAGTTGCCTTCATTCTCGATATTGAGAGTCTAAAATCCTCGCATCCTTTCGTCAATTTTTTTGTGTATTTGGAAATTGAATTCCTGTGAAATTATTCTTTTTCCCATTGCAACGACCGCGTCCGCCGATTCCGGGAACATCAAAGAATGAAGAAAGAAGAAAGAAAGCCGGTGAAAGTGAAAATGGCGTACGAGCTCCTAGAATCGTTGGAGAATTTGCATTCATGATAAATCATTCAAAACTATCAGCCGAACAGTAGTATAGCGGAACGGTACATGGCGCTGCGTTGTGGGCAGGTGCCGTGAATGGTAATGTACATTGTACAAGTGTAATACATTTATCTGTGCCGAGGAAAATTCCCTAAACGTGATAAATTTAACCAAATCCATTCTGAGAGTCTTGGAGATGAAAATCATAAGATGGACAGGATTCGAGCGACTTGCGATGTCCAGGATGTTGTCAGGTGGGGAAGAGAAAGGAGAAGAAACTGGCATGCAAACGTTGAGAGAATGGACAGTAG
>JAGVSP010005078.1:0-48583 GCA_022494985.1 Micrasema minimum
CCAAAATTTTGTTACATTCCTCCCATGTTTTCTTAATGTCTTTAAAGCAGTTTTTAAAATTTCTCATTGTAAAAAGTAATTTTGGATTTCGATTTGAATTTTGGATTTAATTTTGATAATGGTATTTTCTACTCAGATATTGAGTTTTCATTTACTTTAAATTTCCCGAGCCGTTAAATTCAATATGTGAAGCGCCCTGGGGTATATTTATACGAAAACGGCGCTATATAAATTATCAATAATAATAATAATAACGAAAAAAAAAATTTATTCCAGGTAAACAATACAATACGATAATGCCACACGCATAGTTTGTATTATCGCCTCCAAAATATTACAATGTATGTCATTATTACCCTCTATTACGTTTTTAAAATAATATGAAAATAATTGAGATCAAAGGCCAACCTGTGGTCGATGACTGCACATTACACTAAACAAAAATTATCGCATCTTATTGTTTATTGAAGATACTAATAAACGTGTCAAGATTTCTATTTTTGGAGAGAAAATGGGGCTGGTATGAAAATTTGCAAAGAAGAGTGGCGTTGTGTTATTTTTGCGATTTTTAACACAACTGACATACAAATTAATATTACGAACAATCAATTTATTATTTAAAACCTATTTGAACTTGACTTGTGTCTCTGTTTTTGAAACTTAGACTTGAAAATTTTCTTGCAGCAAACAAAAAAGGCTATTTTCCAAAAATATTTAGCCCTGGAAATTTCAAAGCATTTTGAAATATTTTTTTTATTAACTAACTAACTAACCATCACGCCATTTCCCCGTAGGGGTAGGCAGAGAGGATAGAACGCCATACCAATCTGCCCTGACATACTTCTTTTGCTTCCTCTACATTCATACATCTTCTCATGCACATACGCCGATTATTCCGACTTTTCACATGTCCACAAGTACTTGTCGTACTTGGTCATGCCATGTCTTTCTCGGCCTTCCGCGGCTTCTACATCCAGGAACACTTGCATTTAAACTTCTTTTAGCCGCTCTTTCATCACTCATTCGCTCCACATGACCAAACCATCGTAAAAGCCCTTTCTTAATTTTGTGGATAATGCTTATCTCAGCCTTGCACTCTGCTCTAATTTGGGCATTTGTACACCTATCATACATAGTCTTACCACACATAGATCGCATTTCAACAGCATTCAGTCTACTTTCATCCTTCTTCTTCCAACACCACGCTTCACTACCATACATAAGGGTTGGCACCAGAACTCCGTTGTGTACTGCCAATTTTACTAGCCAATTAACATAAATTAAAATCACAAATCACAAGACAACAGGTGTTTTTATTTTTGATATTGGTTAATAAATAAGCGACGGGTACGAAGTTAAACATTGTCATTTTTAATCCCCTTTGAAAAGGTAAACCGGAGGATTGACTCCGTTTGACGTCACACAGTGCGCAGAGAGAGAGAAAGCGCTTTACTTTGAGTCTGTCTGTCTTTTTCTTTTTGCCGCAATGGAAACACGCGTACGAGTCATACTAGTACCAACGTAATAAAATGGCGGGTAAGCGAATTTCGTAAATAAAAAATATGAATGAAACTGTTGATTTCAAAACTTTTCGAAGAGACAAAAATAATGAAATTTATATTTAAATGTAAAACTTTCTTTTTAACTACTTTTTTATTCATTAAACTCCCGACCGGTTTTGAGGCAACACGCGTCTCTTTTTCAAGTACTTGTAGCACCCTTGAACAAAAATTTTTCAAATAGTTTATGACAAAAATAACTTTAAAAAATACTTTTAAATGTAGAATGTATCAAATCTCAAATTCTTTCTTGATGATAAGACTCTATTGTTTGTTGACGACCATGATCCGTCCTTTTGATGAAAGAGAACTCGTGCATAGGTTTGTAGGTAACGCATTTGCCTACTGTGCGTGAGGTCACGGGTTCGATTCCCATGAAATATTTATCTATAATATTATTAGCGTAAAAATGATAGTAGTGTACATCAGTGATGTCTGCCGAAAAAAATTATCTCAGTGATGCCTGCCGAAAAAATAAATTGTTTCTGTTGTTTTTTCCGATCGGTTCTTAAGAGTAGGTACCTACTTACAATCATGCCATATTTTTTGCACATTGGTAACTCTGAATTTATAACCTCAAGGCTGTCACATTGTGACAGTTCGAAAAGTTTGTTGAAAATAGAGTTTTAACAATAATGTCTTAATTTTGCATATCTGGGGTAATTACATACTCCACATTTTAAAGATTTTAAGATTTCTTCTAAGCCAATCAACTAAAGGTGGAACAACCAAAAATCGAGAGAAAAGCCCCGCAGGGCTAGTTTACATATTAATATTTCATATGAATGATCAATAGCCACTGAAGTTGGTGTAGGAATGCAGTGCCCAATGCACCATTGGGGTGTGGATAAGGGGTAGTAGTAGATGTAGGTAAATGGGAAGTAGGTACCTGGAAACGCCTGTACAGCAGATACCGGACGTTGCCGTCCTTCAGGACTCGGATGAGCAGCTCCAGGTCCCACAAGTCCGGTTCTATAATCCACTGCTCTTCCTCCACCATCTGGAACCAAACAAACAAACAAACAAGCCGTTAGATCAATAATCACTCGATACTGTTATAGTATATACTCGATATATCATATTTGGAGTCGATTTTGTAGATTCTTTTTTTAATTTGACCCATGGTTTTCGAGAAAATTGAGTACGAAGTTGATTTTTTTACGATAATTTTTGCAATTTTTTAATAAAATATAATATATTTAGTCAAATTAATACTATCCAAAAATTTGAATTTGTGCATTTTACTTAATTTGCGGTACTAATTTAAGCCGCTTTCACAAGAAGAAAAAAAAAAATTTTCAAGCTCAGACTCGCCTCCAAATATGATGTAGATTCACCAGTTGTCGGGTTGTACTACGAGTTTTGTTACTCCATGTATAACAAAAATAAAATAATAAGTTTCCCCGTATATTCTCTCAGAGAAATGGCACTAAAGCAAGCTAAACACTATGTTTAATATTTGTTTCTTCTTTTTGCTGAGAGATTTTTACTGGGTGAGATTTTTCACATTTTATTACCGACTTGGAAATAAATGCCCAAAATTAATTTTAAATATTGTCTTTATATATTTAACCATTTCTTGTTTGATGGATGTATCCCTGGAGTTGGCCCAAAATGTATTTTGGCGATAGTTTGGTGTGTTTTATACGTGTAAAAAAATGATCGATAGATTTTTGTATCCCGTCACTCACTGCTAATTCATTTTTTTTTTTTATTACTGATTCCACAAAAATCGAAAAAGATACCTAACTGAAAATAACGTAACTAACTAACTAACTAATTAACCAAATTTAAAAAAAGCAATATACTGATTTTGTAGTAAATTTAATGTTCTACAATTTTAGTTATGAGCATTTTTATCGTGTGAGGTACGGTTTACGAGGTGTAAGTCCGTTTCCGAGGTAAAAGATGTTGACAGGAAAAAATCAGTAAAATATGGGATTTTTCAAATCAGATTATTTCGAAAACTATAAGAGATACTAAAAAAAAATTGAAGAACCAATTTTTATAGAGTATTTAGTTTTCTATTACGTTTTCATACAACTATTTTTGGTTGGGTTAAGCGTTTTTGAGTTTTTTGAAAAAAACAAAAAAAAGACCCATTTTTTTCTAGTTTTTTGAAAATCCTGACTTAAGCTCACCTCCTATTCATCCGGACTTTTGATGCAACCTTCCTGGACATCACTGAACAACATAAAAAAAGAATCAATAACATCCGAATTAGTTTAAGGCAAAACACCTAATTTGACTGGGCTATTATGTTTGATTTAAAATAATTGATAAGCGCACTTTCAGTACTTAATTGTGTAATTAAAACCCCTAGTGAAGTTGGTATACAAGTAACAGGTAACAGGTACAGATAGTTTAGTATGCAGTGTTGATTGTTGTAGCAATTCGCAATGTGGAGAACAATGCTCACGTGATTTCTCACAAAAATGGCGCTTAATAAATTATCCAAATAATTGTGTGCGCCTCGCTGCTCCTACACGGCTACACGCTACACTCCACACGTCATTCGGGTGACCGAAATATAAATATCTCCACTCTCCACTGTCCAGTGCTAACTGCTAACCTCGAACCTCGAATACTTTTCAGGGTTAACGTTAGTCAGACTAATTTACGTAACTATTGCGTCTCGTCTCCCGTCTCCCGTCTCCCGTCTCCCGTCTCCCGTCTACTGAACGGGTAATGTAACAAAACTATAATGTTAAATTTTTACTTCTGTATACATGTTAACAAAACTCAAGGTACAACCCGAAAACTGGTGGATCTACATCATATTTGGAGTCGAATGTGTAATATTACTTGAATCTGAGCTTGAAAAAAAATTTTTTCTTCTTCTCATAAAAACCTTCGTAAGTG
Organism: Micrasema minimum; assembly: GCA_022494985.1. Taxonomy (NCBI): domain Eukaryota; kingdom Metazoa; phylum Arthropoda; class Insecta; order Trichoptera; family Brachycentridae; genus Micrasema; species Micrasema minimum. The sequence continues at coordinate 4,422 of JAGVSP010005078.1, forward strand.
CCGAAGATTAAGGAAAATTGCACAAATTTTTCTTAAAATGCGGGTTTTGATTTTGTTTTCATTAGTGATCGTATTAATTTGACTAAATAAATGATATTTTATAACGAATTGTAAAAAAATATTCTACAAAATCGACTCTAAATATGGTGTAGATTCACTGGTTTCCCGCTTGTACATCGAGTTTTGTTACACCGTGTATATTTATGTGTGTACCTTCGTGTTTACATACAATTTCTGTCCTGTAAAGCGGTGCCTGCATCTGTTTGACAATGAAAGAGACAAACCTAATACTTTTATCCGATATCATTAAAAAATAACACAGTTGTGGAGATGGAAGTAATATCACAGCAACCATTATTAACATTGAAGCAATATGAGTAGAATGGATCCCGCAAACTGTCTCCATACCAAGCGATCGGCAGCCAGTTCCCACGCAGTTTTAAAAAACTATTTATATCGATTTGAGCAATACCTTCCGGCACTAGTCACACTCGTTCGACAGCTGTCATTTTTATCATGATAAATAATTTTATCTACCATAAGCTGAGCCGCGTGTCGGAAAAAAAATTCGTCAGTTTAAGCTAAGCCAAAATTTTTCTCAGTTAAAACTTATTTTGGCACAAAAAAATTGATAGCAAAAAATATTTTTTTTTTAGATTGTAAGATAATACTTGGATGTCAACCAAGATATAATATATCTCACTCCCGTCGCGTCGCGTACAGTGCAGCGTACATTAGTATTAGTATGCACGTGTCACACCCACACCCACACCGGGCCGTCACCTCCACGTAACAGTCGACTCACCAGGAGCTCAATCACAGATAACTATCGACGTAGTTAAAAACGTGCTAACCACGTGCTAACGCTAACCATTTGACCGATCACAATGAACATACGTTCATACCACGTTCGCGTTGCCGAGCACCATAGATATCGCGGCTAAACGTCAAACGTCAAATCAAGAAAGTCAACGCGCGTGTCGGATTGTTTATTATGTCGACTGCTTTTCTCAATATTTGGCTTGCCGAACGCCGGCTAAATGCAATACGGCACTCGAGAAAGATTGAAAGAAGATATGTGCGAAGAAGATATATCTCGGGAAAGGGCTCGCGACTTGATGCGCTCGTTTAATAATCCCGATCGATAACTTTTAACGCGTGTTCCATTGTGATCGCGAAAACGTTTAAACATCCATGGTAAGAAATCGTTATCACGTCGATAGTTATCTGTGATCGAGCTACAGGCAGTTGGCAGTTGGCACGACACCAGCAGAGCAGCAGATACGTCAGCCGCAGCCGGTAACATTAGTAATCGGAGTAACGTCATGACGAGCTTTTAGCGGTAATTATCTCTCCAGTGCCCAGTGGTGACTGTGTTACCATACTAAGTTACAGAGGCTGATCTTGACCGTCGCGTCGGTCGCCGAGAGAATCGGGTTCCTTCAGGACGACTCAAGTACAACATTTATACATGGAGTAACAAAACTCGTAGTACAACCCTAAAACTGGTGAATCTACATCATATTTGGAACCGAATGTGTAATAAATATGACTTTTTAATCTGAGCTTGAAAAAAAAATTCTTCTCATAAAAGCTTAAATTATTAGCACTATTTCCCCGAAGGGGTAGGCAGAGAGGATAGAACGCCACACCACTCTGTCCTGGCACACTTCTCTTGCTTCCTCCACATTCATACATCTTCTCATGCACGCACGTCGATTATTCCGACTTCTTACATGCCCACTTTCAAGCACTTGTTTTACTTGATCATGCCATGTCTTTCTCGGCCTTTCTCGACTTCTACATCAAGGCACAGTTGCATCATATATTTTTTTAGCCGTTCTTTCACGTTCGGAATACCTCTCACATAGTTCTGTTTAGCAAAAATATATTTTATTCGGGTTTAAATGGCATTTTATGATTACAGGAGGCGGTACAGGCTTTATTGGTAAACAATTAGCACATTTCCTAAAATGTAATGGTTACGAAGTAACTATTATATCACGCACTATTAGCATTATCGATAAAATCAAGAAAGGGCTTTTACGATGGTTCGGTCATGTGGAGCGAATGAGTGATGAAAGAACGGCTAAAAGAAGTTTAAATGCAAGTGTGCCTGGATGTAGAAGCGGAGGAAGGCCGAGAAAGACATGGCATGACCGAGTACAAGTACTTGAAAGTGGACATGTGAAAAGTCGGAATAATCGGCGTATGTACTAATTATCATGAAATTTAAACAAAATTATTCAAAGCTGAACGATCTATTATAATATTAAATTTTCCCGTTCGTTGCCCCTGTTTTTTTTTAAAAATAAAATTGTTCATAAATATTCCGGCAACAACGTTACTTGCACAAATCAGCGCTACAATCTACCTTTCAACATATGAATTATATTGTATAAAAAACAATAAGATACAGGGTTAACAAAACTCGATGTACAAGCGGGAAACAGTGAATCTACATAATATTTGGAGTCGATTTTGTAGAATACTATTTTTTTATTTGACCCTTATATTTCGATAAAATTGGGAACTAAGTTGACTTTTTTTTGGTTTTTTTTTAAATTGTTATCAAATATCATGTATTTAGTCAATTATACTAATCCATAAAGAAAACAAAAATAAAAAAAATCGTTTTAATGAGAATTTGGTAATTTTAGTTAATCTGTTCGCCCCCCCCCCCCCCCCCCCCCCCCCCCCCCCCCCACTTATGAAAAGCTTTGTGAGTGAGTGTACTTAAAAAAGTGAGAAAAAAAAAAATTTCAAGCCCAGATTAAAAAGTCATATTACACAATCGTCTCCAAATACGACTTAGATTCATAGTTTCCCGCTTGAAACATCGAGTTATGTTACCCCCTGTATTTTAATTTTAAAGGGGTAAATAAAAAATTCAAATAAAATGTTAAAAATAAATATTACGTATTTATAATAAGAATTGATTTTATCTTTTGACAAGCATGCACTCTTATGTACATTCAAAATAAATAGCAATGTTATCAATCATCCAATTGATTAATCGAGATAGCTGTTTCTCCTTTCGTATGCAACCAGGACACGATATAATCGACTGATAATTACCAAAATAAACACAATGGAGATTGATCAGTAATCAGAAATCAAAAACAGGATAATTAACTTTATTAAAAAGTTTCTCTATCTCTGTTGGGATATCAATAATATCTGATATCAGCCCAGCATGGGTATAATCCAGTAATTTGTCTACAAGTATTTGTATACACTCAAAATGTTGTTTAAAAGATTTACTGGTTAAAATATAAAGCAAACAAAAATTGGAGAGACATCTTCAGGCGTACTTCTAGTAAGTAATAAAGTTCGGTAGAGCCTTTACCTACACCGACTAAAGATGATTGCCAAAAAATGCTTAACAATCTTCTCAACAGATGACACCAGCATAGAAAATTTCTGTAATGCGGAACGACGAAGACGAGTTCAATATATGGTAGTTCCGCAAATTGTGTCATATATGGTTATCAGATGATAGGCGGAATGGGGAATGTTGTAATACACCACTTGACCCAGCCAAAGACGGGTCTTAAGCCCTGTAAACGCCTAGATTAACCCACATTCGTTTCCAGAGTTTCTCTGTCTCTGTTGGAAAATCAATAATATGTGTTTACTGATGGTATCTGTTATTGTTGACACGGGAGCGAGGGGAGCGAGGTATAATATTCAGGTGCGACGTTGGTGCATCACCAGGGAGCGAGTTGAGGTAAGGTAAGGTATGCAGGTGTGACGCCACGCTCGGCGGAACGCAACAACAAGTTGGGGGCGCGCGACGTCACTATGACGTCACTTAACGGGTTCACTTGGCGGGCTGACCAAACCCAATTTCACTGCGGTAGTGAAAACATTATGTCAATATAACGCCAAGGATGGAATCTGGGAGTTTCGAAAGCTTCATGAAGTTTTAAAGTGTTTATTTACATATTTACTTAATATATTCGATTTAGGTAAAAAAATTGTATTTAAACAAAAAACACAAAGAGGTTTCTTACACAGGTTTTTTATAATAAAAACACTTTTGTCGTCGACGCGTTTCGTCTTATTAGGACATTTTCAAAACACTGATTAAAATTAATACAAAAATCTTTCTTATTTATACTAACAAAAATTGCAATATATTTTACATTTAGAAAGGGGGGAGGGGTCATTAAGGGTAATATAGATTTCAACAATGATAGAAGATACTTTGAAAGGCCTAGAATAATTATATAATAATTAATAATGTATCCCAAATTACTTTATAATATTATCCTTAATTAGTCTAGGCCTTTCCAAAGTATCTTATATATTGTGTGAAATCAATATTACCCTTAAATGTTTACCCCTAAAAATTTTACCTGTAAAATATATTGCAAATTTTTGTTAGTATATAAGAAGATTTTTTGTATTAATTTTAATCAGTGTTTTGAAAATGTCCTAATAAGACGAAACGCGTCGACGACAATCCCAAGTGTTTTTAATAAAAAACCTGTGTAAACACCTTTTGTGCGCTAATTTATTAAATACAATTTTTTACCTATTTTTAATCAAATGGAGTTCTACCAATCTAACCTCAAAAAACAATCAATATAATATATTGAATGGTAAGAAGACCCAAGCCTAGGTTTTTTTATCACATTTTTATCTTACCGCATTTATTTATGCGACCAGTCTGCAAAGTACCTTATATGACGGCATAATTGATAAAAATATCAGATTTTTTCTACATGTGGCTGACATTACCCTCGGAATAAAATAAGATATCATCGTGCTGTCTGGAAATCCAGTTTTATAATCGGTCAAAACAAACTTAAGACTCCTTAATTCCTGTTATTTCTGCCGTGTAATCCTTTATGGATGCGAATCCTGGAACCTCACAAAACCTCAGGAATGCTCGCATGTTGTGGCTTACAAGAATAAGTGTTGAGAAGGATTCTAGGCATTAGGTGGTTTGACTTCGTAACCAACGTGAAGTTAGGGAACGGACGCAGCAAACCTCCAATAAACTGGTGTCGTGAAGATGCGGCGATGGACCTGGCTAGATCATGTACTCAGGATGCCTCGGGAGAGCCTGAACCCAGCTGCCTCTTCTTTATCGCCTGCACTGATCCCGCCAGTTGGAAGACCGTCGGTGACCATCCTACGGATGTATCGGCGGAGCTGATGGAAAATTCCTGACGCGGGGAGGAGGCGAGAGAGCTGGCTGGTGACAGGGTTCTCTGGACGGATCTCGTATGTCCACATGCTCACATAGGAGCGAACGTGGCATAAGAAGAAGAAGTAGATATATTGAACGTAGATCACAGCTGTGACGCGTAATATAAAAATCAAAAGCGATTTTTCTCAATACCATCGTGTCTAAGGTTTCTAGTTACCCACTACGTCACTCCACACGTCATCAATAGGCATCTACATCACGTTTCGTGCTGGAGTCTTTAGACGATGGAATTCGGTGATACGTGGTGTTATGAAATTAACCCTAGAAAGCGTATATTTTTAGAAAATTAGTATGGAAACGACCCTTTTAGTGAATTCTTGTTGGAAGACTGACATGATCATAACGAAAGGCTATTCAAGAATTTGCCAGCGCCAATATTGTTGGCATGTTGGTAACATGTAGCGGGCGGGAATATTACATCCCACGCACCAAGTGATTGGGCACTTACTGGACATAGCTCAATCACCGATAAATATCGACGTGCTTAAAAACGTGCTAAGCATTTGACCGATCACAATGAACATACGTTCATATCACGGTCGCGTTGCTAAGCACCATAGATGAAAGGCATACTTTGACAAATGTTTCGTTTTATTGCTTTAAATCAAAAAAAATGGCATGATAAATTGTGCACAAACAATTAAAACTATATAAAACTAAATTATTTTACTTTACTTACAGTTTTGGCGTATTTTCCATATTTAAAGCGGTAATTAATAATCCCGATCGATAACTTTTAACGCATGTTCCATTGTGATCGCGAAAACGTTAAACATCCATGGTAAGAAATCGTTATCACGTCGCTTATTACCACGTCGATAGTCATCTGTGATTGAGCTACTGAAGCGTGTTTGTATCGTCTTATTGAAAAAAAACTCAAATAAATTTTAATTAAAAAAATAAGTATGCCTTTATCGACAATTTTAATAAAGAGGAAAATAGAAAAAACACAATAATTGCTATGTGCATTCAAAATAGCCGTCCCTACACCGATTTGTTGAACCTGACTACTGTTATTTTATTCTATTTTTCTCTCGATTTGTTAAATAAAAACGTATAAATGTTTAGCATTTTAAATCATAGCTTCATTCGCAGATGAATATAACTAACTAACCATCACGCCATTTCGCCGAGGGGTGGGGCAGAGAAGATAGAACGCCACACCACTCTGTCCTGGCACACTTCCTTTGCTTCCTCCACATTCATACATCTTCTCATGCACGCACGTCGATTATTCCGAATTTTTTAACACGACCACTATCAAGTATTTGTTGTACTGGATCATGCCATGTCTTTCTCGGCCAGCCGAGCAGACAGTAGTAGATAACTAGCTACTGGCTATCAGCAAATTACACTGGTCTGTAGTAATGAAATCCTCCCTCGAATAAAAATATGATGAATATAACGAGTTAAACATGCTAAACCCACATCTGTTTTTATTTTGTTGCTATCATTTTTTTATAATTGCTTAAAATGGGCTACTACTACTACTTTCCCTTATCCGCACCCGATGGTGCATAGGGCACTGCATCGGTACACCAAGTGCAGTGTATCGTGAAGATGATCAGTCATAAGCTTCAGTACCAGTACACATAAAATATTAATATGAAAATCACATGTAAATAAATATTTCATGTTGACCCCTACAGGAATCGAACCCGCGACCTCATGTGCGGTAGCCAAATGCGCTATCACTATGCTACGAGGTGGACGCTATTTGTTCTGTTGCTCGATCACAGATCACTATCGACGCGGTAATAAGCGACGTGATAACGATTTCTTACCATGGATGTTTAACGTTTTCGCGATCACAATGGAACACGCGTTAAAAGTTATCGTTAAATCGGGATTATTAAACGAGCGCATCAAGTCGCGAGCCATTTCCCGAGATATATCTTCTTCGCACATATCTTCTTTCAATCTTTCTCGAGTGCCGTATTGCATTTAGCCGGCGTTCGGCAAGCCAAATATTGAGAAAAGCAGTCGACATAATAAACAATCCGACACGCGCGTTGACTTTCTTGATTTGACGTTTGACGTTTAGCCGCGATATTTATTATCATCTATGGTGCTCGGCAACGCGAACGTGGTATGAACGTATGTTCATTGTGATCGGTCAAATGGTTAGCGTTAGCACGTGGTTAGCACGTTTTTAACTACGTCGATAGTTATCTGTGATTGAGCTCCTGGTCGATATCTAAAACGTGCGAAAAGATAATGCTAAATTCCAAGGAGAAAATCGTGGAATACGATTGTATGGAGATGCCATGGTCACGCGGCATCAAATCCTTCAAGCTCAGTTGCTTCGCCTCGCTGGGTATGGGTTGGAGGTTGGAGGTTGGAGTCCGGACGTGAGACCCGGGAGGACCTTGCGAGCGGCCAGCAGTGGCCTGGTCGCGGCACTGCACTCGGCACGGCACCTGACATCCCTCCACACTCCACAGGTAAACGCGCCCAATTGTTATGCACGGATAGAAACACCTTTGCTAGTTAGCAAGTTTAACTAGTAGACTAACATCCCTACCAAATTTAATTTGGGCCGAACCCTGGTTGGTTTGGGTGATGGAAACAATGACAATTATAATACATAAGCCGAGACGGTGGTGGTAGGGTACAATAAAAGCATTTGTTCGCGTACATAATCGTAAATTCATCCGTATTTTTTATCACACTAACAATCTTAAAACGCGGTTTCATACGTTGATAGCTTGTTGAAAAAATCGGTAGAGTTGGCTGGACTGAAAAAGACTCAATAGTCTTTAAAGCAGTCTAGGGAAAGGGTGGGGCTTTCATTGAAGTTAGCAAGTTTGATGCAGGGTTCCCATATGTAATATCTTGAACTGGCTCCGAAAAGAGAATTGATCATATTGCCTTCGTTTAACAAATTATTAAGATATAAAATGATAAAATATTAAATCAAAACTTTACTTGAATAAATCTTAGTTATTATTGGTATCCCAACAGAGATAGATAAACTCGGGAAGCGAATGTGGGTTATTCTAGGCGTTTACAGGGCTTATGACCTGTTTTTACCTGGGTTAAGTAGCCACTTGATGTACTACAACATTCCCCATTCCGAGTTTCTCTGTCTCTGTTGGGATATCAATAATAACTGATATCAGCCCAGGGGCCCTATTTCGCCGTGTCCGTCGTAAATTTTATCTTATATACGACGCGCTCGCATTGGGCTTACTATAAATTTCAATAAGATACCTCTCATATACGATTCGTCGCATGATGGCATAGATAAAACCACAAACAGTGGCTGTTGTTCCAACACTCAAAAAACAGGAGCAAAACAACGAAATTTCACATAGACCAATCAGATGGCAGTATTTAGTTTCTAATTTGGCCAATTCCTATGCTTAAGTTTGAATAAAAAACTGTCAGTGATAAAGTGATTTTGAAAGACTTGAGCGCATTTTACACAATATAAAAATCGTTAAAATATACCTTTAAAACATACCTATCCATGTATTCATACATGTTAAAAATATTACATTGTGTTGTAAATTTTTATGATATGTATTCTTTCTTTTACTATAAATAAGGTAGTTAAGAATGTTATAAAGTTTTATAATGTATTTTAGAATATTTTCTTTTAAATGTTATAGTTTTAATACATCTTTATAATGTTTTCCATTTTCCTAAAAAAATATAATGTTTTATGGAATTCGTATATTTATTTGAAAACCTATTCTACTACCATTACTACTTTCCTTACGTTACTCATAACATTAGCAAAACACATCAAGTGATAAGAATATACTCAAATTGGATGTTTTTATTTTTTATTAGTTTATGGACAGCCAACAGACATACACTTATTTTAAATATAAACAACATTAATTTCTAACAATAAAGTCCACTTATAGGCTATCACTTAAGTATCTAAAAATATTGAAACATTTATATGCTAATTATTTTCATAACAAAAATTACATTACAGAAATGGGATTTTAAATTTGTTACGGTGAAGTCGTCATCATCATCATCATACCATATCCGTTCCCTATGTGGGGCATATGGAATCCACAAACTGCCTCCAGGCCAAGCGATCGGCCGCTTGCTCCCGGTGAAGTACCTTGGTTTATAATACGCTTACAACCTCGTTATAGCAGGGCAGGTAGAAGTTTATAATTTATAGGAGCTTCACCGATCACGAATGTTGAATGTTTATAATAATTTAATACTAGTCCATGATGAGAAAATAAAGACAACAAAACATTATCATGGAGCCAAAATCACAATATTTTGACAGTCCACGAAAATGTCGCAAAGTCGAAATGCGGATTGAAAAAACGGCAAATAATAAATGGCTATGATGTTAAATTATATTTTTAAGCATAAAATCTGCAAAAAACGCCATTTGAATCACGAATCAACCTTTAAACGCTGTAAAAATCACATCATTATTTACCTTGACAGTCGCCGTGCGTTATACGATTGAGATCACGACCAAAAAATAGCTGTCTTGTGAAATGAAGAGATCACGATGCAACTGAGGCTCTTTGGAATACCGAATTTAAAACATTTGTATGGGGAAGAGAGTAAGAATCTTGACCGCGACACGACGGTGTCATCGTATGCTAAGCAAGTCAATTTTCCATACAAATTTAGTGTAACCCGTGGCCGACAGAGGGACGACAGTCGCATACAAGTGTCGCATTGTACGTCCATAGTAAGGCCCCAGCATGGGTATAATCCAGTAAATTTGTCTACAAGTATTTGTATACATTCAAAATTTGTCATATAATTATGGTTATCAGATGATGGGTGCAATGGGGAATGTTGTAGTACATCAAGTGGCCACTTAAACCAGCCAATGACAGGTCATAAACCCTGCAAACGCCTAGATAACCCACATTCGCTTCCAGAGTTTCTCTGTCTCTGTTGGGATATCAATAATATCTGATATCAGCCCAGCATGGGTATAATCCAGTAATTTGTCTACAAGTATTTGTACACATTCAAAATGTTGTTAAATTAGCGTCGATCTAGTTTATCTCCCTGTGTTAGGATTCAGAAATAGTGAATTAATAGTACGGACATTGGGTACTCTTTTACTTTCCCACTAAAGTAATATTTTCGGAGGCATAACCTTCAGAAATAAAGCTAGTGAAAAACTTCAAAAACAAATTCGGAGTTACTGCCCCTCATGTTTGGACCAGCCGATTAATTGCACGGTCGCTCCATTCGATTCCTAGAACTCTTCCGTGGGACCACATCTCGTATTCACGATTAAATTCAATCACACTATAAGGCGAAACAGCTGACTACTATGTATGTAAACAGCTACTATGTATGTATACGTAATGTTCACTGTTAGTATTATAATATCAGCGAATAGCGTAATTATGTTCCGCGCCCTTGAGATGATTTATCGTCGAAACTGATGTCCATATTACAAATTCCTACTAACTTACTTCAGATATCAGTACTCACACATTATGAGGTGATTGTGTTTTGTCTATTGTAGCGGTTTTACCGCACTGAAGTAGATACAGGGTGGCGCGCGGCAGACGTATGGATTTGAAGACGGGATCGCTACCTCCCTAACGGTTGTAGAAGGCTGAGAGTAGGTTAATGCAAGAGAAGAAGAAAGGAAATTTATGTTTCACGCGACGTCTGTTGGGGTAATAGAGTTGTTCGTGTGCTTTTTGTGTGAATACCTATTTTTCTAGCGCCCACTCATGTCAAAAAACAAAATGATCACGAGACACTGCACTTGGTGTACCGATGCAGTGCCCTATGCACCATTGGATGCGCATAAGAAGAAATAGCAGTAATACATTTCAGGATACCAGAAATGTGTGCACCATAAGAAGGAGGCCTCCGATTACCTTCACTTCCCCAGAAAATATCGAGAGGGGTTCGAGCTACAATTGAACAATTTCCCAGGCATTCAATACGGAAACGACCTCTTGGCATTTCGAGACATTCCATTCAACGAATATTTAATGAAGCCACTTAACCCAGCCAATGACAGGTCATAAGCCCTGTAAACGCCTAGATATCCATATTCCCTTCCAAGTTTCTCGTCTCTGTTGAGATGTCAAATTGTAAGTATTAGCCCGTAATGGGTGAAATCCAGTTTTTGTCTACAAAAATATTTGGACACACTCAAAATGTTGTTTATAAAAATTAGCTAGTAAAAGTTATAAGCATAACAAATTGAAGATTCACCTTCAGGCGTTTCCTAGTAGGTGATATAATTCGGTAAGAATCTCACTTGCAATCATAAAGGTTTCTGCTAAAATGCTTAGCAATTTTCTCAATGGATGACAGAGAGTTCACATGTGAAGCATCGCGCCCATTTTACTGTATATTGGCAGATATGGATATCAAATACTAGGTGAAAAATGGGGATGTTGTAATACATCAAGCGGCCACTTTAACCCAGCCAATGACAGGTCACAAGCCCTGTAAACGCCTAGATATCCATATTCCCTTCCAAGTTTCTCGTCTCTGTTGAGATGTCAAATTTTAATGAACCTCTTTATTTGCAGCCCTACAAGATGGTTGTCGTCAAAATATTCGGTTTCCAAGAAACGTTTGTACTGATATTTTGCGAGACAGATTCTCCGGGCGCGGGCGCCTCATCTCCCCAAGAGGAAATTTAAACCGGCTAACGCGCTCTCCGCTGATTCGGCTCATTTTGTTTTATCTTGTGGGGAAACTAAAAAATTTTTGGTTTATTACGATCGTCCCTCAAAAACAACAGGCGAGCCCAAATCGCCAAAACTCCTGTGGCAATGCTTCAAAGAGTGAAAGTGAGAGTAAAGGCTTACTCAGCATTGAAATAGTATTTTCACTTCAAAGTTTCTCAGTGTTACTACACCCTGTACTTATCGGTGTAAAAACTCGAGCAATGAGAGTCTGTTATTCTGATAGACGTTAGACCTATGAACTGGAGATATACTAGAGTATAATGTTGAATATAGAAATAATAATAATATATATCATGCTTATTTCGGGTGACTCAAACTATACTAAATAGTATAGTGATACGTAATATCTAACTAACCATCACTCCATTTTCCCGGAGGGGTAGGCAGAGAGGATAGAACGCCACACCACTCTGTCCTGGGATACTTCTCTTGCTTCCTCCACATTCATACATCTTCTCATGCACGCACGTCGATTATTCCGACTTCTTACATGCCCACTTTCAAGCACTTATTTTACTCGATCATGCCATGTCTTTCTCGGTCTTCCTTGACTTCAACATCCAGGCACACTTGCATTTAAACTTCTTTTAGCCGTTCCTCACTCATTCGCTCCACATGACCAAACCATCGTAAAAGCCCCATCTTAATTTTGTCGATAATGCTTATCTCAGCCTTGTATTCTGCTCTAATTTCAACATTAGTGCACCTATCATACATAGTTTTACCACACATTCGCCTGAGAGATCGCATTTCAACTGCATTCGATCTACTTTCATCCTTCTTTTTCCAACTCCATGCTTCGCTTCCATACATGGGTTCCATAAGGATTGGTACCAATACTCCATTATGAACTGCCAATTTAGGAATCGACTAACAATAATAAAGAACGTCATTTTGACAATATCAATTTCGGTGAATTTTATTATTATTTTACGTTGTGGGTGAGCGTATGTGAGTGCATTCTCTATTAGATACACTTTCTAGACCTGATTCCGTCAGCCGACCAAACTGCATAATGTAGTATGTAAATACATAGTTGATTCGCGTAAACATGTCGATATAAAATCCAACAAGAACCGAGCCATTCTCACTTCAATATAAGCTGAGGAATTCAATATAGGAAAAATGTTACTTAAACAATAAGAAATGCATATTATGTAGGACTAATCTTGGTCTATGTAATAGATATTTACGGTCGAAAGAAAAGAAGACTAGAAAAGCACGATTCTATACGTCTGCGTCTTTCGACCGAAGATTCAATGCACTTAAGGCGACCCATCCAGCGCGGAGCAAAAAAGGCAGTTTTCAAACTAAACTTTAGAGAACGCAAAACGTACGCTTTGTATATGATTGATTTTCAATGAAAATACATGATTTTATAATATTAATTGCAATAATATTTTAGCAATTTTTGAAGAAAAAAAAAGCATTTAATTAAAAAATACGTGTTGTATATAGAAATGTAAAAAAAAACATTTTTAAAAGTAATATGTATAAGAAAGAGCGATTAAGTTTCAACAGTTTAATTCGAAATGGACTCTATTTTACGAAAATCAGACACTTAAAAAAAAAAACTAACTAGAAAAAAAACTAACAAGAACAATAATTGATCTTTAAATAACTATAATTAAAAATATTAGAATATAATATCTAATTACTAAAACTTTTTGTTGAAAATGTTGAAAAAAAACGAAAAATGCATTTTTCCTTGCAATTTTTTAGTCAAATATTTTTTTTTTTTAATATTTTTATTTCATCAACCAACTAGATAAATGTTCAATCTTTTATATGGTTTTCAAAATTTTATGTTAAGCTTATTATTGGACTCTAAAGTTTAGTTTGAAAACTGCCTTTTTTTGCTCCACCAATTGTAAACCGCAATTTAAAGTGCACAAACAGAAATAGACGGAGCAAATAATGATTGAAACGAGATAGATGTGGGTAGTGGGTAGTGGAGTGGGTACACGTACACAATGTAATTTTATTATTTAATAGCTACATTCGATTCCGGTCACACGCGCGCGGTGTATGCTATATTATATGGAGTGTATGCAAATTGTTATCTGGCAATCAGTAATGGCGCCAGCTGCTCGCTAACTAACTAACTCGCCACCATCGATTATATTCATTTCATTTTAGTAGATCAAATTGAAATCAGTAGCTCACTTTTCCTCTATGCGCATTAGTTCTCAAATTATATCCCATCCCTCAACTCAATTGTATTGTGTCTTTTGTAAGGATAGGATGGTCTTTGGATAGGTATTGTGATAAGGTACGGCAGGGGACGTATGAAATAGTGTCTGCCAGATAGGATGATAGTGTGAGATGCACACATGCGTTCTGTCCCCTCCCCTCTTTTCCCTAATCCCCCTCCATTGAGACCCTGACCGCGGATGCACGGGTGGATGTCTGGGATGGGGGGGCCTGGCGAGGCGGGAAGACCGACTCTGGTTTGGTTTGGGTGATGGAAACAATGATAATTATAATACATAAGCCGAGACGGTGGTAGGGGTACAATGAAAGCATTTGTTCGCGTACATAATCGTAAATTCATCCGTATTCTTATCACACTAACAATCTTAAAATCGCGGTTTAGCTTGTTGAAAAAATCGGGTAGAGTTGGCTGGACTGAAAAAAGACTTAATAGTCTTTAAAGCAGTCTAGGGAAAGGGTGGGGCTTTCATTGTTTTCCTCTATGCGCAGTCGGCGGATGGTGGGTTCGTTATATTCCTTCTGTAAACTTATGATATTTGCACGTATATTTCAATACGTAAATACTGTTTTCAATGACGCCTAAGCGGTCTGTGCTTGAAAATAGGAATCAAGTGGCCCTGGGGAAAGAGAGAAGATATTATTATTATACTCTGGCTGTTGGCTGTTGGCTGCAGGAGATCCTAATCTCCTCTGGTTCCAAGGGTAACTCTATCGCCTTGCATTTCTATTATTATTCCCTTCACATAAAAACAGTATGACAAATAGGATACGAGTATAAGATATAAATAACTTAGCAGACCAAATAGAACAAGTTGGTAGTGGAATTGTTTACCACCTCAACAGACCAGGAGCCTCAACAAAAAAGGTGCACAGAGTGGTGTGGCGTTCTATCCTCTCTGCCTCCTCTTCTGGGAAATGACGTGATGGTGGAAAACTGTACAGTCTGTCAAAAGACACGCTAAATATGTATGTTTTTAAAGCGCTATCCTAAGTTATTACTGTATGTGTACACTCAAGAAATTGTTAATACTTATAGGTAATAATGTAAATATTTTACTTGTTTTTTACGTTTTTTGAAGCATTTTTATATATCAATATCTACTTTTTAAACGTTTACATAAAAAAACTCTGTCAGATCAGCCAAACGTGAATGTATGAAACTGGAGAATTCTTGTTCGGAGGTGAAAGTAGATAGAAGGAATGTTATACAATATGGTCGGAAGATTGGTAGACGGAGGTGAATAAGTGATGGGTTTATGGAAGATGAGAGGATCGGAGATGAGGACGGATTATTATTGTGCAATGCTGATAGGTGGAGAATGGGGGCTGATCTCCGCCCGCGCACCGTGCACCGTCCCACGCGCCCCGAGACTCAAGGTCTGGGACACGAGACGAGCAGCTCACTCAACTTAATGCTCCACCAGAAACCCATCAAACAATCGATACAATGCATCATTAACGTCTCAATATACATTATAAAGGCAGTACATATCATTAAAATATATTATACTGAGATGTTGACATCTGTACGCATCACACGCGACGAGAAGTCAAATTCACAGAGAGCTGAAATTTCAGCTGTCCATGCGCTTTGTAGCTGCAAGACAAATTGGATTCCAGAACTTCATCTACGTATAAGTAACATAAATTCTCATTAGATTTTGCATTCGTAAATGTATTGGGTCTGGAATTAATTAAGTTATGTTAATGTGCAGCGCCTTGAGGTGATTTTTCATAAAATTGGCGCATAAAAATTAATAAGTTATCTAATTATAATCATTATTATTTATTATTATTATTAGCACCAGTACGTAGGGGTTGCGTCTTGCGCCTAACTCTTGATGATTATCTAGAATCTATTACTTGGGTTCTTTTAATGTGATGTTTGCAGTTGGACCGCTTCAGAGCCTTCGCCCGATACTGCTGGTCGCCGGTCGCCGGTCGCCGAACTCCAGCGCGGTTAGTTCCACACTCGGCCATTCTATAGCCAACCGGAAATAGGCCGAGATTCGATTACTGGAACAATCCACAGGCGACCTTGCGGGAGGGTTGAACGCTCCAACGGACGTGAAAAAATCAACCAAATCAATCGACGATATTTCAAGTATCCAAGCCTTTGCCACGTTTACAATATTTAATCTGTTAATAACCATATTTCCTGTTTTAAAAGTCATCTTCACCTCTGTTAATATAGTAGGTACATTAATCTTCTTCTTCTTCCGCCACGTTCGCTCCTATGTGGAGCATATACAATGAAATGAAGAGATCCGTAGGATGGTCATCGACGGTCTGCCAGGACGGCGGCGGGATCCTGCAGGCGTAAAGAAGAGGCAGCTCGGGTTCAGGCTCTCCCGAGGCATCCGGTGTACATGCCCGAGCCGAGTTCACCGCCGCTAGTAAGATATTGGAGGTTGCTGCGTCCGTTCCCTAACTTCAGCGTTGGTTATGAAGTCATACCACCTAATGCGTAGAATCCTTCTCAGACACTTATTCTCAAAACTCACTCAAAGGTACATTAATAGAATTACTTAAATCTTTTTGGTACTGATCGTAAATAGCATCACAACCAATTTTTTTGTCCCTTTTAAAAAAGACAAGAATTGCAGTATTTTATAGGATAATTATTTGGAAAATGTGTCTAACTAACTAACCATCACGCCATTTCCCCGTAGGGGTAGGCAGAGAGGATAGAAACGCCATAACACTCTGTCCTGACAGACTTCCTTTGCTTCCTCTACATTCATACATCTTCTCATGCACATACGCCGATTATTCCGACTTTTCACATGTCCACTTTCAAGTACTTGTAGTACCTGGTCATGGTGGTCATGCCATGTCTTTCTCGCCCTCCGCGGCTTTTACATCTTTTACATACTTGCATTTAAACTTCTTTCAGCCGTTCTTTCATTCGCTCCACATGACCAAACCATCGTAAAAGCCCTTTCTTAAATGTGTCTAAACTCTAAAATTCATTCAAGTAAACGTATTTTTTTATAATTCCTATTTAAACCCTTTATATCTACGAATATGAGTAGAACTCGAACTCTTGTCAGAATGTCAATGCATGTATTTTCAAGAGTAAGAATTATATTCTTATTATATTATTTTGTGATTTTTAAACAGCCTGAGACTAAGAAAATATCATAAAATTTACGAGATAGGTGACATGTAATATAAGATTTTAGGCACAGAATTATAAATAAAGTTTCTCGTCTCTGTTGAGATGTCAAATTGTAATTATTAGCCCGTAATGGGTGAAATCCAGTTTTTGTCTACAAGTATTTGGACACACTCAAAATGTTGTTTATAAAAATTTGCTGGTAAAAGTTATAAGCATAACAAATTGAAGATTCATCTTCAGGCGTTTCCTAGTAGGTGATATAATTCGGTAAGAATCTCACTTGCAATCATAAAGGTTTCTGCCTAAAATGCTTAGCAATTTTCTCAATGGATGATAGAGAGTTTACATGTGAAGCATCGCGCCATTTTACTGTATATTGGCAGATATGGATATCAAATACTAGGTGAAATGGGGAATGTTGTAATACATCAAGTGGCCACTTAACCCAGCCAATGACAGGTCATAAGCCCTGTAAACGCCTAGATATCCATATTCCCTTCCAAGTTTTCGTCTCTGTTGAGATGTCAAATTGTAATTATTAGCCCGTAATGGGTGAAATCCAGTTTTTGTCTACAAGTATTGGACACACTCAAAATGTTGTTTATAAAAATTTGCTGGTAAAAGTTATAAGCATAACAAATTGAAGATTCATCTTCAGGCGTTTCCTAGTAGGTGATATAATTCGGTAAGAATCTCACTTGCAATCATAAAGGTTTCTGCTAAAAATGCTTAGCAATTTTCTCAATGGATGATAGAGAGTTTTACATGTGAAGCATCGCGCCATTTTACTGTATATTGGCAGATATGGATATCAAATACTAGGTGAAATGGGGAATGTTGTAATACATCAAGTGGCCACTTAACCCAGCCAATGACAGGTCATAAGCCCTGTAAACGCCTAGATATCCATATTCCCTTCCAAGTTTCTCGTCTCTGTTGAGATGTCAAATTGTATAAATAAATCAATAATAATAGTGTTGGTAAATAAAAGAAAACGTTGACCATAATAAGAAAATATTATCAGCGAATCGAGATAGGCAGCTGCCGATCTGATTAATGTTATCAGAAAATTGGCCGTGTATTTTCATTTACGGTAGTTTATAAAAATATTTTTACTGCTAGCTAAACGCGAAAACGTCAACACAGTAGGATACCTTACGAATCTCCGCTTTCGTGAGAAACAGCAAACAGTCAACCGCGATCACAGAAACAGGGACTTAAACACATAACTAACTAACTAACCATCAAGCCATTTCCCCGAAGGGGTAGGCAGAGAGGATAGAACACCACACCACTCTGTCCTGGCATACTTATCTTGCTTCCTCCACATTCATACATCTTCTCATGCACGCACGTCGATTATTCCGACTTCTTACGTGCCCACTTTCAAGCGCTTGATTTACTTGATCATGCCCATATCTTTCTCGGCTTCCTCGACTTCTACATCCAGGCACAGTCGCATCATATAGTTTTTTAGCCGTTCTTTCATCATCCATTCGCTCTACATGACCGAACCAACGTAAAAGACCCGTAGACACATAATATTACAATTTATTATTGTTTAATAACCTCTGCGAGTCAAAAGATTGGAAAGGAGGTTTTGAAAATGAATATAGTGTTGTTTGAATTTTGGTAATACAACTGTAGGTAGGTACTTTGACCTTTGACTAGAAGATTCCTGTAAAGTTTTTGTGGGAAAGATAGCAATGATTTTTTTCCCCCCACCAAAAACCAAATTTTTTTTTTGGGGGGGGACATCGACCCGATGCGTGTGTTAGTGTGGTGCTTATTTTTTTGATATTTGTATTTTTTAAGGATGATAAATACATTATTTTGAAAAAAATGAAGACATCTGAAATCAGCATTTGAGCTCGATGATATCTAAAAGTTTGAAAAAAAATCATTGCTCTAATGTTAAATTCCAGGGTGAAAATCGAGGAATACGTTTGTATGGGTTGCGGCTTGGAGTTATACAGCAAATTGCAGCAAAAACCACTAAAAACGTGTCCGGAAAAACGATGGTTTTAAAGGCGAGGTTTTTTTAGCTTCAAATACATAATATTTATTGGTGACTATAATTTTTGCTAATTCTGTGGATGGAAAACGTGAAATATACAATATTCTATACATTCACTCACAATTCTTATTAACAGCCATAATAATAACATCAAACAGCGTGATTAGAAGAAATGGTGGAGTATATCACCGGGCAGATAATATATATAGTCCGCGGTGAGAGTAGGGGGGAAATTACATTGAAGGTAAGTCGGTTTAGAATCTCGTTACGTGATACAGATAGAGTGCGGGATAAAATACAGGGTGATATGATTCTTCTTTGGACATCGTGTTGGATATTATTTAAAATTACATCTTAACTACTTACAAAGCAAATCGTTAGTGAGTGAGAGATATTCTGCCACATGTTAGGTCACTCACTCGTCACTCCACAATATACAATGAAAAACTAGAGAAGACAATACGTCCGAAAATATTATATACAAAGGCTCGAAAGCTAAAACGAGACCTCGGATAAGCGATCATAAGATTAATTCGAAGGGACAAATTTGTCTCCAAAGTAAAAACAATAATAAGTAGTTAATAATAATATGGATACATTAAAAAATGAACATCTCTCAGGCGAATGTGTGGTAAAAATATGTATGATAGGTGCACTAGTGTTGAAATGAAGAACAGAATGCAAGGCTGAGATAAGCATTATCGGGAACCGACAAAAAAAAAAAAAAAAAAAAAAAAAAAAATTAAGAAATAATCGACGTGTGTGCATGAGAAGATGTATGAATGTGGAGGAAGCAAGAGAAGTATGCCAGGACAGAGTGGTGTGACGTTGTATCCTCTCTGCCTACCCCTACGGGGAAATGGCGTGTCTTCTTCTTCTTCTTTCGCCACGTTCGCTCCTATGTGGAGCATGTGGACAGCACTAGGTCCCTCCAGGAGATCCTATCACCAGCCGGCTCTCTCGCCTCCTCCCACGTCAGGCCCGCATCCGTCAGCTCCGCCGAGCACATCCGTAGGGTGGTCATCGACGGTCTACCAGGACGGCGGGATCCTGCAGGCGTGAAGAAGAGGCATCTCACGACTCCAGTTATTGGAGTTGCTGCATCCGTTCCCTAACTTCAGCGTTGGTTATGAAGTCAAACCATTTAATGTCTAGTATCCTTCTCAGACACTTGTTCTCAAACCTCAACAAGCGAGCATTCTGAGCTTTTGTGAGGTGCCAGGATTCACATCCATAAAGGAGCACCGGCACAATGCGGGAGTTAAAGAGTCGGCATTTTGTTTTGACCGAGTATAAACTGGACAATAGTGCCTAATAATATTTCGGTTCATGTTTCTAAAAACTATATATACATATACATAATATATTTACAATTATAAAAAAAATAATTATCGAGGCAAAATAAAGAAGCTACTTACCTAAATACGACCTGCACTTTGGGTTATAATAATAAAATTATTTCCTTCAGTTTTTACATTACTTACGAAAATATTCAATAAAAACCAAAGACATTGAAGACAGATAATGATAATAAATTAATATTGGCGTATGTATTGTGTGCGGCTCACATATACATATACAATATACATATATGTGTAAACTAACACAATAATAATATTTATAATGTAGGTGTTATAGTAATACTGTCCGGCAACAGCTAATGTTTGCGTATATTTTTAGCAAATTAAAAAAAGACAACTAAACTAGAAAAACCTGCTGCGACTGCGGCCGGGTAACAGCGCAGGGCGTAATAAAGAATTACTGTGCGGCTAACAAGAGGCAGAAAGCTATTTCATTTTATGTAATATTATAGTAAATGGATACAGATTAAAGCCGGAATTATATTAGAGCCACGCCGCGAGTCGCCACGCTTCCCCCTCCACCGATCCCACGCCGATCGGTCGGCGACACGCGGGACATGTCTAATATAATCATTTTCATACTAAATGTATGAAATCGATTCCAAATCCACGCGTTGTGACACGCGGCGTGGCTCTAATATAATTCCGGCTTAAAGCAGGTTGAAAAATTTGTATACTTGGAAGGTGTGTTTAGAAGAGACGGAAATGTGGATTAGGACATGGAGAGAAGGGTTAGTGCCGGAAACAGCCGGAGTTAATGGTGCCTTAAAATCCATAGTGGCAAATAAGAACTTATCGAAAGAAGCAAAATTGGCACTACACAACGGAGTTCTGGTACCAACCCTTATGTATGGTAGTGAAGCGTGGTGTTGGAAAAAGAAGGATGCTGTTGAAATGCGATCTTTGTGTGGTAAGACTATGTATGATAGGTGTACAAATGTCCAAATTAGAGTGCAAGGCCGAGATAAGCATTACCTATCGACAAAATTAAGAAAGGGCTTTTACGACGGTTTGGTCATGTGGAGCGAATGAGTGATGAACGAACGGCTAAAAGAAGTTTAAATGCAAGTGTGTCTGGATGTAGAAGCCGAGGAAGGCCGAAAAAGACATGGCATGACCAAGTACGACAAGTATTTGAAAGTGGACATGTGAAAAGTCGGAATAATCGGCGTATGTGCATGAGAAGATGTATGAATGTAGAGGAAGCAAAGGAAGTATGTCAGGACAGAGTGGTATAGCGTTCTATACTCTCTGCCTACCCCTACGAGGAAATGGCACGAGGAAAGTTAGTTAGTTAGTTAGTTAGGCCTCAAATTCCCATTCTAACGAGATCAAACTGCACGAAAATACTGGGCGACAATCAGACAAACTGATTCCACTTCAGGTGGTTGTGTGGAATTGTACCGACCCGCGACCTACCTACCAACACCAACAGATTATTCAAACAAGTCAAAATCATCTTTTGTCAACATTATTTGGAATTCAAAACAAAACAATAATTTTCATACTACCACTACTTTGCCTTTATCCGCACCCAATAGCGCATAGGGCACTGCACCGGTACACCAAATCCAGTGGTTCTTGATCATTCTATTACATGAAGTTAAGATGATCAGTCTTACGTTTCAGTACCAGTCCGAGGTATCACTCGTGAAATATTAATATGAAAATGACTTGGAAACAGATATTTCATGTTGACCCCCTTCTTCTTCTTCTTCTTCATCAGCCAGTGTTCGTCCACTGCTGGACATAGGCCTCCCCCATATTGGTCCACTGCTTTCTGTCCTGGGCCTCGAGCTGCCATCTGGATCCTGCAGTACTTTTTTTATATCATCTGTCCATCTTCTTGGTGGTCTTCCTACAGGTCTCCTTGCAGCTCTAGGTCTCCAGTTCACAGGCGCTTCGTCCATCGGTCCTCATTCTGGCGTGCCACATGTCCAGCCCATGTCCACTTCAGCTGGGAGATAGCTTTTATGACGTCTATGACTCTAGTCCGTCTTCTTATCTCCTCGTTAGTGACATGGTCTCTTAAACTGATGCCGAGCATGCTTCGCTCCATTGCCCTTTGCGCTACACGGAATTTATTGGCCGATTTATGTTGACCCCCTACGGGAATCGAACCCGCGACATAAAGTGCATCTTACTCTTCTGTATTCTATTATCTCTGCCTCTAGTTAGATATTCGTTGTATTAACGATGGCAGCGTCCTGTCAGCTGGCTGCTGATAAAGTTATTTTCTAAAATTCCATCGACGCAATCATTGCATCAATTTGGATGAGAGCTTTAATTGTTTTTTTTCTGCAAGTCATCGGATTGCGATTTATTAATCAAAAATATTATTTATAACTGTAATTAAGAAGATCAATAAAAAATATGCTTTACTGGCATACAACGAAATGGGATAGTGGGTCGAGGGAATGCGAGCGAGAGGACGCAGCAGTCCTCTGCAAGGTGGCTAGACCAAGTAAAGGAGCTAGCGGGGTCCTAGCCAACCAGGATCGGGAGGAATGCAGCCTGTTCCTGGAAAATCAGTGGACTGCGACGGTCAGCATTGAGCAGCGCGACAAAGAATAAGTATCGGCAAAACGAAATTTCGACAATTATACAATAGGTCTGTACCATTGATTTATAATACACTTAGATCTGCCTTGCAGAGTAAATTATTTAGAAAAAGTAACGACACGAAGATTCCGCACCTCAATACACTTACACGGGTCGACCTATCAGAGCCCTTCGACTGCAGGCAAGCATCCCGCCCACACACCGCAAAAAGGTATGGGCTAAATATAGGGTTACAGTAACAGTATACAATACTAACCCGTTCCTTACGAGGAGCGTTCATGAATTTTTACATGCATCTAAAATGACTTTTCTTGTGGACGGGCTGTATGCTATTATTTAAGAAGAAAACTTTCTTTGAATAATAATTATTTTTAGGCTATGTAAACAAATTTAAATGAACACTTACATGTGGAAAATGTAACACCATATTTTTTCTCAATTTTATCCGTACGGTTTTTACACGGTTTCACTACACAGAAAGCCATTTCGGAATGTTTTCTGAACGTCCGACTCTGCCGGCGCGGGCGGTTAAAGAAATACTGAATACGCGTCTGGCGGAGTCGGAGGGTTTTGACGGAGTTGAAGTGTCATTCATTTTTTGGGTTCAGTTCAAATCTAAGTGTATTAATCAATGGTCTGTACTTAATTCAAAGATACGTTTTGAATAATTTTACTAAAAAATCATCCAAGTATTTCTACAGTTTGCCAATATTGAAATCGTAATAACAAAACTATAATCGGTTTCCGACCATTATCGGGGCAATTCGGCATTTAATTAGACACGAAACTATGTTAAAAAAGACCAACATAATTATTTATCTAAGGTAGGTAGGTATACAAATAACAGGTTCACAACGACACGCGACAGGACGAGATAAACATGAGGTATGTGTTATACTAAGTACTGGGTACATAATATTGTTCCACAAAATCTCATTAGGCGAATCAACAGTGATTTCATCCCACTTAGGACACTGCTCTACCAGTCAATCCATTCAATACATAAAGGGTGGGTGGCGATGGCGGAGTGAAAGATCGACTTCCTTACTAACAAGAGTTAAAATTCATTCCAACGACACTCACGCAGAATCAAATTCATTCCATTACTTAATATTTTTATGTAATATTTAATATTTTTAAGATAGGATGATAGGATGTTAGTGTGAGATGCACACATGCGTTCTGTCCCCTCCCCTCTTTCCCTAATCCCCCCTCCATTGAGACCCTGACCGCGGATGCACGGGTGGATGTTTGGGATGGGGGTCCTGGCGAGGCGGGATACCGGTCTCCACACGGGTTGTAATTACTAATAAATAATGATCGGGGTAGAAACTAACATCCCTACCACTGTTAATTTGGGCCGACTCTGGTTGGTTTGGGTGATGGAAACAATGACAATTATAATACATAAGCCGAGACGGTGGTAGGGGTACAATGAAAGCATTTGTTCGCGTACATAATCGTAAATTCATCCGTGTTTTTATCACACTAACAATCTTAAAATCGCGGTTTAGCTTGTTGAAAAAATCGGTAGAGTTGGCTGGACTGAAAAAAGACTCAATAGTCTTTAAAGCAGTCTAGGGAAAGGGTGGGGCTTTCATTGTAATATTTTTATGTAGTAATGTACTTTATGATTACTGATTTAAAATCATAGCAAGAACTGTCATACTGTTACCTATATTATAAAATGTTGTGTTCACAAGTGCAATGAATTATGATGTTTGCCCGGTAATTATTACACCTGGAAACCGCTAGAGACATCAATTCACATCGTGTATTCTAATTTAATGCATAAATATACAACAAGATCGCGGGATTCATGAAATAGTAACATCAGTAAGTATCTACTTACTGTCTACCCATATTTACGCAGATACATCTCTGTCGGGCTATTGTGGAGATAATTATACCCAAATTATCAGAGGCAATTCACCGTGCTACCTGTTATTACTATTTGTGCGGATAATTTATTGAAATTAAAAAGCAATCGCCATGATATGTTGTCACTATCGACAGCTGGTATGCAGCATAACGCATATTATGCACTTTCAAGCAATAAATACGTAATCAAATATAATCTTGTGGATTTTTGTATTATTGGCTGACAATTTAACGCTACCGCGCGCTGTTGGACCGATTCATTAAATAAATAGTTGGTTGATCAGTACTTGAGACAGTTCGTGGCAGACAATTACTAAAATATAAATTTATGTAAGTATTTGACATAATAATTTGCTAATAAATACTTAACTTCAATATCAATGCATAGATGGAGCTTTTAACGCGCCGGTGGATGATTCTCGATTCGTAACATAAGTATACTTATACAAAATCAAAAATGTTACCTGGTGTGGATATTCGCTAATAAGCGGAATGGGGGAATGTTTGTAGTACATAAAGTGGCCACTTAACCCAGCCAATGACAGGTCATAAACCCTGTAAACGCTCGAATATCCATATTCCTGAATTTGAAAAAATTCTACCTCATCTCTGTAGGGATATAAAAATGAAATATATACCTACTCTCGTCTTGGGATAAAATCCAGATTTGTGTACTAGTATTTGAACACGCCAAAATGTTGTAATATTAATTCATCATTTAACCTTACTGCCATTTTAAAAAACTTTATTGTATGTTGCTTAAAAACATATTTATTTAATTTTTGCATTACAGTAGCTTAATATTGCATTGGATAAATTTTGTTTTACATACATATAATATAAACAAAAAAAACATGTGCAATCAAAATTTTTGCTTAATATTTAAGTAATACGCAATGATTTGCTAGCTACGCAAAATTCAGATATTATTCAGGTTTTCCTAGTGAACATCTGCTGTTGACAATCAATCAATCGACAGTTTTGTGTACGTCGGAACTGGACACCACGGGATGCATTTAAAATCCGATCGCTTAACTAGGAGACAGTTGTAGACCCCGTATGCTCCACACGGGAGCGGATGTAGACAGAGATAAGGTTCACAGAAATAAATACAAATTAGCGAGAACAAAACCGCCAATGAACGCAAATATGGACAACTGACACACGTACTTTTGTGCATCTAAGAAAAATTGTCAACAATTAATTCGCTTTGCATAAATGCATTTTAAAATAGGTTAATAGGTTGGGAAACATTATTCTAACACACTAATCCGCAAAATAAAAAAAATGAATAAAACGTTCGACGTGGCTACTTTACTATTATTACATGAAAACATATTATTATTATGTAAATGTGGGTGGACGCATTCCTATACATGAAGTCATAAACCAATATAACGAAATTGTACAAGATTTATGCAAAAATATTGCATTTAAAAATGTCTGAGTGTGTTTAGAGCGGGTACCAATACCAACCTTGATGTGCGCTTGTTGTAATGAAAATATCCACTTATCTAGTGTCTTCTAGTCGCGGGCGGAGAGAAAGGAACCCGGAACCTCCGAGTCTAGCGTCAGATCTCCTCCCAAGGATTACCTGAACGCTACGAAGGATGTAACGAGTAGAGACAGACACAGTGCACAACTATTATAATACGGTGAAGAGACATCACAATATTATTGTATACAATGTACATTTCTCTTATAATATGTAGCGCAGCTGTGACGCGCATGTGAAGATAATCGGTAAAACTTTGAACATTTACAGATTACACTGTTGCTCGATCACAGATCACTACCGACTCGGTAATAAGCGACGTGATAACGATTTCTTACCCATGGATGTTTAACGTTTTCGCGATCACAATGGAACACGCGTTAAAAGTTATCGATCGGGATTATTAAACGAGCGCTTTTAATCGCGAGCCATTTCCCGAGATATATATTATTCGCACATAATCTTCATTCAATCTTTCTCGAGTGCCGTATTGCATTTAGCCGGTTTTCGGCAAGCCAAATATTGAGAAAAGCAGTCGACATAATAAAAAATCCGACAAGCGCGATGATTTGACGTTTGACGTACGGCCGCGATATCGCGTGCATCGGCTCCGCTCGGCTCAGATCGGTAATGCTCGGCTCGGCGAAACGTGATATTAAACGAATGTCATTGTTATCGGTCAAATCGTTAGCGTTAGCACGTGGTTAGCACGTTTTTAACTACGTCGATAGTTATCTGTGCTTGAGCTACTGGTCTGCGATGAAATCCTCCAGCGAATAAAAATATGATGGACATGTAAAGTTTCACACGCTTAATATACTACTACTAGTACTACTTTCCCTTATCGAAACCATTGGTGCATAGGGCACTGCACTGGCACACCAAGTGCAGTGTGTCTTGATCATTTTATTACGCGAAGCTAAATATACACGTGTAGCTCAATCCCAGATGACTATCGACGTGCTAATAAGCGACGTGTAACGATTTCTCACCACGGATGTTTAACGTTTTCGCGATCACAATGGAACATCCGTCAAAAGCTATCGATCGGGATTATTAATTACCGGTAAAAAATATGGAAAATACGCCAAAACTGTAAGTAAAGTAAAATAATTTAGTTTTATAGAGTTTTAATTGTTTGTGCACAATTTATCATGCCATTTATTTTTGAGAAAGCAATAAAACGAAACATTTGTCAAAGTATGCCTTTCATCTATGGTGCTTGGCAACGCGACCGTGATATGAACGTATGTTCATTGTGATCGGTCAAATGCTTAGCACGTTTTTTAAGCACGACGGCAATCATCTGTGATTGAGCTACAGCTTTTTTACGATTGTTCAAAATGGGGCTAGAGCACAAAATTTTCTGTGAATCTAGAAAGATAAAACAAAAATCACAAAATCATCGGTAATTAATGAGCTGGTTACGATAATTTAAAGTTCGTGTTTTGTAAACATTGATACGCGATCTGTGACGTCAAATGCGGGCGCATTGAACAATCTTCGGTTCTTAATGTTACAATAAAAACTAATGAAACCATCATTTGTTTCTCGATGTTTACAAACAAAACATCGTAATGGTTAAGATCGTACGCTGATTTTTTCCAATAAATGAATCCAAAACGTTTTCACAGTTGGAATCAGGAAGTCAGTTAAGCAGAACAAACGCCGTGGCGCATGGCGTCTTGTCTCGGTGATTAGATAATCAAATACACCGTGTCCCACGACGAGACCGCGAAACTCCAGAGGGTGATTATTCACGATGTTCTGAGAAAAAGATCTTAATAAAGTTTTTCAAAAAACTCAATTCTAATTTCTTAAAAAAATGATTAAAATATGAATAAAAATTCACGCGTGTAATACCGTCCATTTTTGAACTGGCTCACACCACGTGACCTGCACCAATAGCGCGAAGCGAAGCACGTCCTATTGGACCGCGAACCAATAAGATCGCGTAGTGATCTCGTATCAATACGTACTTGGTACCTACTTGCCTAGTAACATCGCTATTTCCGTACAAGGCAAGGCGTACGGTGACCAGAGCGGATCCCCACTCCTCCCCGCCCACCGCCACCCACGCCACCGCTAGCATTTCAAACAGAAGCCAGTATTACACTAGTCGCTTTTTATTAATACTTTTTTTAAATTAATTATTAAAAATGCCCGGATCAAAAAAATTATTAGGATTTTTTTCTCAGAATACCATGAACAATCATCTCCGGAGTTTCGCGGTCTCATCGTGGGACACGGTGTATACACCAAGTAACAACACTCTGTCAAGTGTCACTAAATCAAGCCATTTTTTGATCAATAATGCTTTCGTAGAAGAGTCATCATCATCAAGCATTTTAAAAAATTTGATATCTCAATAGAGCCAAAGTTTCGAAAAACAATATTTAAGAAGTATAGTAAAATATTTTTTACAGGATTATTGGCTTGGTAAACAACTACATCCTCTTTACTTGATGGACGATATTGTATGGATATGTCGATATCCTTCATCACGCACGATGCAATGAATATATTTGCTAAACTATTAACATTGAAGCAACTTCCTAGTAAAATATTTATTTTGCCATCGGAATTCCTAGCAATGTATTGACTTTGTTAATACGATTGCCCAAGTATACAATTACGCGGTTATTTACCTTGGGTGGGTAAATACAAACCTATACGTTAATCCATCCTGTTTTTAGGTTCACACAAAATTAAATTCAAATCTGGTTCCAATGTTTTTTGCCAGATAATTAGGATAACCAGATAGATAGATAACCGGCAATAATTGTCAGATAACAACGTAAATAAAGAAGCACGCTAACCGCTTCCGTCATTAAACTTATTACGTATGTATCATTGGGAATTTCAATCTACAACTTGAGATAACTATCACGCCATTTAGGCAATTGCGTAGGCAGAGAGGATAGAACGCCACGCCACGCCGCGCCCGCGCCACTCTGTCCTGGCACGCTTCCCTTGCTTCCTCCACATTCATACATCTTCTCATGCACGCACGTCGATTATTCCCACGTTTCACGTGACCACTTCGAGTATTTATTGTACTTGATCATGCCATGTCTTTCTCGGCCTCCGTCGACTTCTACACCCAGACACACTCGCATCATAAATCCTCTAAGCCGTTTTTCATCATTCATTCAAATGAAGAAAGGTCTTTTACGATGGTTTGTTCGTGTCAGAGCATTGGTTCATGGGAATTTGATATTAAAATAAAAATAATAAAAATACTGTCAGTAAAGTAACACCTTATTCACTTGTCCATTTTTAATTAATGTCATAGTTGACACTACTAGATAATTACTATTAAACCAAATGTTTTATTATCTACGTTTGATAACTGTAGGTACGTAATATACAAGGCAAAGTTTATTAATATCATGTCCAGTGTTCAGAAAAGTTTATTTTATTTTATTTTTAATTTTGCTGGTGCCATTTACTGTGCATCCGGATGATTTATGTAAATCTAACAGAATTTGGGAAGTTTTATTATTTTACGATGAAGGGCGATAGCACGATGCGTTATTTTTTATAACTCATCGTGGTTCGGTATTTTGGACCACGGGAACGAACTGTCAAAATTTTGACATTAATTTTCACAGATCAGCTGACTCGACAGTTCTTTAAATCAATAACACGTCAATCGAAAATGATTTTGTTGCCAATTAAAATATTTGTGATAATAATACTCGGGGAGTGCCGTTTTAGGAAACAGTAGTATACATTTTGTGGGTAAATTGTCATTTCTGGAACCTTTATGGGTAAATATTCCACGCTGAAGCGTAGTGGAAATTATTCTGTCATGCTCATGCCTCATGTCACCCGCTTAGTAGCTATTAACTTATTGCCCGAATTGACCAGTCTCCGAATCGATACAATGTAAGTAATTGAAAGAAAACTCTACCCTCTCGACTCTCCTTCACGATAGTACCCCGAACCCTGAGTGATCTCGCAAACAATAACATCGAAAATTGCACCGATTTAAGTGCCCATACCAGATAAAAACGTACAAACTCTCGTTAGTACATTATTTATCAAAACTGTACAATAGCAGTAAAAAACGGTCGAACGTGAACAGTGAAAGTATTATGGTCAACAATCGGAGCCGTTCGTATGAAGATTTTGTTCAGTTTGCGCAATAGTTATGGAGGGTGTCGCCATCGTTTAGATTCAACCTAAATACTCGCTGAATTCAGAAATCTCAAATACACCTAAGCGAGAAGAAATTATAACACCTACAATACATATTATGAGTTTCTCTGACAAATGAAATCAAACAGCATAAGGTCTAGGAAATAAATGTTTGACGAACTTACCGTGAAAAATAAATCCACGAATATATTAGAGGGCATGGGCAAGCATTTCACTTCGATCCCATTTCGGAATTTGTTTATATGTAAGAACAATGATTTAACACATCGGATACACTGTGTATACAAACTAGAGGCATTTTCGGCGGACTGACATCAGCACACGAATTATTGTCAGCCATTTTGGCGGAGAACTGATGTTGCAGCGGGACTGCCACAAGTTGGCAACGTTTAGCGGATAATGAGACAACTTCATTCCGCTAATGGAGGATTGTGATTGGTGCACAATAAAAAAACAGCTGATCGGATTTGACAGAAAATAAGCGGAAATTCAAATCGCGAATAGAAGAGACAATAATATTTTTATTTTATGACAAGAGTTCATTTATAATTATCGCTGTATTTAAATTTGTGGTATTGCAAAAATAAATCATTTGCGTAGGTACTTATTTTACTTTTTTGTGTTATTGATTTTAGACAACTTATTAGTTTTTCGTTTTTATATCATTATATTATGATTTAGATCTGGATTCTAGATAAACTAATAAGGATTTCTGTGAGTAGAAGGCTAATAATCACTCAATGTTTCACACTGTATTTTGAATTCATCTCCTCCTTGATTCTACTCACATAAAAATTATTAAAATAAGCGGGTGTTGTAACTTGCTATTAAAAAAAACAGGATATATTTCAATAATAGTGTAGGCTAATTATATGAGTGTAGGTATATATTTAATCACGTTTCACGTACTTAATAAGATAGTTTACTTTCTGTTTGCAATAAACTTGTTTTTTAATACTGGTGATAGCACAAGAGGAAGTTTTACAGGGAAATAATTGATAACACACAGAATTTGTACCATATTCTTTTTATTAGACACTAATAAAATATTACATGATAGGTTCATTATAACATAGCTAAATAAACTTTGGTCATTATAAAGTTGTTCAAAATATATCTATTGTTAACAGATCTATCACTTATAATCTCATACTAACTCCTTTCCGGAGCACTTGTCCCATACTCCATACAACAATCTTTTACTAAAACTAATTACAACTAGAGTTCGCGCTAAACCATTAAAAGCGGTAAAAGACAAGAAATTTTTTTATAAATGCAATGATATCTTTTTATTTTAACTTTATAATCACAAGACAAAATATATTTTTTACATAATGAATATTTCGGTTTATACAGATTTCAGAAATTAATAAAAGGGGCCAAACATTACAAAGACACTTGAATTTTGATAATACGGGAAAAGAATTAAACGACAAATTTAATTAATACACTTTTATCAGGCAGAAAAAGCCATTTTTACCTGAAAATAGCGCTTTCTGATACTAATGCCATTTTTTTTAATAGACTAAATCATGAGCTGCTAAGGAGTTTAAATCATATTTGACATACTATGTTTAGCTCCAAATATTAAGACTCAACATTACACAATTTACAACAGAACAAAAAAATGGAGAAACATGACGTATCTATTTATCATTTAGGATTTTTTTTTGCCATTGGCAAACACTTTTTAAAATTATACTTTTTGCAAGATGTATGCGGGTTAAATTGATTTAATCAAAAACAGCCACTAATTGTAAAGACAAAACACAAGTTTAAAATACACCACGAAAATGGTAAACAAAAGTGCTTTGTATCAATTAGCGCGTGATGGAAGGTTTTAGATACTTATTATTCGATCTGGAAGTAGGTAAATTACTAATGGCGTTTAAGAACGCTTTGTCACTCTTGCAGCTGTGAACAATTATTTGGCTACTTAGTGTAATACAAATTTCTATAATTCACTTCACTTATTTTTTCAAAACTAACATATCTTGAACACGATGTTATCTTTTTTCACTTATACTGCAAAAAATTGGCATTGGGCAGTATTTAGAAAATCATTTTTTGTTCTATTCTACTTAGAAAAAACAGTTTTATCTTAAAGAATCTATTTTCATTTAAAGCCCCAGGTATGTGCAAATTTTATGAGTAGTGAAATCGAGCCTGACCTACGTACCATCATAACAAAATAGGTCACACTTAGAAACCTTATACCCTATAAAAGTTGTACGTGGAATTTTTACTAAGGAATTGGGTTTTATTAAGCATGGATTCGCACAAAACTCATTCCTTTATTTATTTTATTGATTTAGAAAAATTCATTGTTTATTTTGATAATCCAAGATGGCGAATTCATTTTTTTAATAATATGAACGTTTTTCGCGGAAAATCGGGTATAATTTTCTATCTAGCCCCATTTTTCCCTTCATGACGCCGACGGAGACACAATGTATATGGATGACGTTTAGCGATTTGCGTATTCTGGAATTTGGAAAAGTCATTTCCATGCGGGCACTGGATACTTTATTTATAAAAACATATTTTAGCTCGATCCAATTTTTCCTCTCAACTATCTAAAGCATTATTCCTTGTGCAGTTTTAAGTTCTTAGTTAGAAAACATACATTGTTTTAAAGCATAGTTGTTCGTGGTTAGAATTTCTCTTTTGACACAATACAATTGACGTGCAGACTATGTAGAAGACTACGAGAAACACAACTTCGGAGATATTTGTTACAAAAAATTCTCAATTTTTAACATTCAAGATTTTACAACATTGGATGGTATAGAGAGTTAATTTTAATGTGACGTTTGTATCACAATGTTCAATATTTAGGTTTTTGCACAGTCATATATATTCAGAGTAAAACTGGTCCGATTGGTACAATAAAACTCAGCATTTAAAAAGGCTAAACATCTTTTGCATCGCTAAAATGATTGATTATGAAAAATAGAATTCTATAACATAAATGCAATTTTTTGATAATAATTAGGTACATAATTATTCTTAAATATTGGAAGCTTACATGACAGGCAAAGAACACATCTATTAAAATTTGCGGGCAATCAATGATTATTAAATTCCTAAATTACCATACAATATTCTTATCAGTTACCAAAACAATACATGTTTAAACTATTGACAAGATTGGTGCATTTGATCATTTCATTCCATGATTTGATATAGTTTCGACTTAATCTAAAATAATATATTATGTAAATAGAGGAAGCATTTTTTGTTTTGTACTGCTCTACTTAGGTCACATTCCACTTCGTGGACTCGCCGCGTCTTCCCCTACAAACGTAGTTCTCATTTTCTCCTGGAATTTTCTTATTAGTGCAATGATTTCTTCTCACATTTTGGTATCGACAGATGCGTGTTTGCATGTATTATTTTTTTGATATCTTATTTACTAAAGAAGATAAATAAATATTTAAAAATTAAGAGATGCCGACAGCTATTGGCTGATATCTCATATGTGTAAAACAAATCATTGCTCTAATGTTTAAATTTCATAGGGAGGACAAATCGAAGGAATAGTTTATTATGGAAAGCGGGCGAGTCTGTCAGTTGTGTACAAAATTTAAACTTAACGTACGGTATTAATATATTCCTATTTCTGATTTGGCAGAAATATGTTCAGAATTGCTTCAGATGTTCCATCATACTAATGATTAGACTGTCATGAGCTTTGAATGAGCTTTAGGATAATATTTACTAGTAAAAAATATACATGTCAGCATAAACTTTACTATTCTATTCTATAGCGGAAGGTCCTTGGCATAAGCTTCCGACCCGATCATGCTGTGTTCGATTCTTGTGCGGTAGACCTTGTATGAGGCAAAGACATCTTCTTTCACTTGAAAAACGTGCCGTCTGTTTTTCAGAAAGCGCAATATTTCATAGAAAATTTAATTTCGATATTTTGTTTATAACAAAAAATACATCACAGACATTGGCCCTATATTTTTGGTTTAGTTCGGGTAAGTAAAAAGTAACTAGGATATTTTTTTTACAACAAACCAATTCTTATACAGTACAGTTGTAACACTTTGGCGATTATAGCTTGGTATATTTTATTTGGAAGGCAACTTGTTTATTTTGAATGAACTCTAAAATATGTATATCCATAAATGATTACAACTCGGACTTACTGTACGGCATTCAATCAGTTTCAATAGTAAAGTTTAACACTGGCAATTGGAAGTAAATTTATAGAAGCACAATTTTTTAAGTTGAGTTAAAAGTGCACGATCAAGACTACAACTTTTTTATTCTTAGCCCTTCCAGGTAGTGTAGGTTAAATTCTGATTTTCAATGGAAATAAAACCATAGTAACACCTAACCTGATTTATTTTATCATAATTCATTATGGAAGTGTTAAAGTGCATGCCGAATCAAATCAACAAAATTAATTCTAAGTAATCATTTTAAAAATTCATTCCTTTAGATGTAAAATTATGCCAGTAAGAACAATATAACTCTAGAAAGACTTAAAAAACCAATACGAGAAGTTCCCGTTTTAACTGTAATTTTGCTAACTAAAAAAACAATACCAAATAATTACGGAACATTTCAAATATAGACTTACATAAAATTTTCAAAAGTGGACATTAGATAAATATCTAAATATACATACCTTATACATAAATACAATTAATGAGTGGTATATTCATCACATTTATATTTATTTTTTTAACCTTCTCTAAGGGAATAATAGATAGACATAAATCTAAACATTAAATAATCTTATTACCTTTATGATAATCCGCTTAGGTTTTTACATGAGGCAGTCTTAACCCACTTGGTTTAGATCGGGCGCGGTGTTCGGAGATAAGTTCGCCCACCGACAAACCCGAGGTTCATTTTGGGAGATCTTTTTAAGAACCTGCTGGGAATTTCACAACCCGCTTGCGGGCAGGGCCTTGCGTTCACTTGCCTAAATAATTTCGCGGAGATGCCGCAATACAAAGCTTTATTTTTCGTATGAACACTTCGTTGTTCAAAGGTCATTGCTTTAATTCATGTTTAAAAAAATATCTTTCCATGTTTAGACAGTCCTTTCTCACCAAATCTAACAAGGCACAGCGGTCACTATATGTGTATTATCAAGATAATGTTTGTCGATAATGTATTCCATACAATTGCGTAGGTTCATAGTTAGTGATTTTTTAGACTAGGCTAAATCTACGATAACCGGGAACAACATATTCCAAGCCAAGATATTCTACTTTTGCTATAAATATTGATTTCGGCTATGACTTTACAATTAAATTTGTCAACAAACTAGACTGGGCATATATGGTTCATTTAAAATCTAGCAAGCGCAAAAATTTAAACAAATACGTTAAGTTATAAGAGACTTGACAAGAGATTCCAGAATTTTTAAAAAAAATACAACCGTAAATCGAAAAAGTCCAAGTGTTTCGTGATGATGTTTCTTTGTTATACAGTGTTTACTGATTGTACCGATTTTGCAATTGGAATTTACGAAAAGTAGTCATTAATAATTGAACTTGCGATTTTGTAAAGCTTTGTCTACAATAGACGGATTTAGGGATCCAATAACAATAGTAATCGATATTACATCTTTTTTGCTTCGATACATTGGTAATGTTTGACACATGCTCCAGTATAACTAAAGACTGTACCGGCGCTGACAGGTAGGTCAGGAGAGTGGGTTAACAGTGTATTCAGCTGTACATAGTACTACACCAATGGTGTATAGGGGCATGCATTGGTACACGAGGAGATCTTGATCATTTGTTTACAGCGCCAGTCCCAGGTAAAAACGTCTTATGAAATATTTTTAAAGTGAAAATTCACCTTCAGCTGTCTCAGGACATTTTGGAATCACAAAATTAAATATGCTGTTTAGACTATTACACAGCCTTTCCTACTTCCCGGATCCAGTCTCTAGTCCGCTGTTGGGTCATCGGAGACGTCGATGAAGAATCCCCACGCGGATGATGATGAAGCTCACCGCCAGGGCTTCTGGGGGTCAGGTCTCCAGCGACAGTCAGGCCTCCTCCTGCCCTTGTCCGGCCCCGATGTCTCCGGCGGGTATGGTCACTCTGATCTAGACCCATAGAGATTCCTAAATGCTCTTTTAACGTTTTACTAAATGACCATAAGGCTATTTTCAATCCTTTTTCTGCAATCCT
The DNA here is from genome assembly GCA_022494985.1 of Micrasema minimum. Lineage (NCBI taxonomy): Eukaryota > Metazoa > Arthropoda > Insecta > Trichoptera > Brachycentridae > Micrasema > Micrasema minimum. The sequence goes on from JAGVSP010005078.1 coordinate 41,296, forward strand.
ATTAAACCATTTGATCCGTACATGGTTGTTTACAAATCGATGTCCAAGCAGGAAACCCGCAGACCTAAGTCAATATTTGGATTTATTTTTACTTTGCAATAGTTTTTAGATTATTGAGTGCGAAGTTGATTTTTTTTTTCATAAATTTTTGAAATTTCTATCAATATCAATTTATTTAGTCAAATTATCTATCCAGAAGAAAACAAATAAAAAACCGCATTTTAATAAGAATTTGTGCAATATATACGATTAATTGCCATACTCATGACCGGCATTTATGAAACGAAAAAAAATCTTTTTTTCCAAGTCGTTTAAAAGTCATATTGCACATTATATCGACAGGTCCCAGCGTATACTGTCGAATCTGAAAAAAATGCGATTTTTGTTTGTATTGGTATTAAACTGTCCCATTAACATAATATTTAAGGTAGGTAAAAAAATAATTATTTCTCTTTAAAATTTTGGGGTTTTTTTATCGAATTTCATTTTTTTTTTGACCACTGAAAAATGATGTAAAAAATTTGGACCGTTTAAAATAATTAAAACGAATATCGCCCTTTTTCAGTATTCGACAGTCTAGTTGGGACCGTCGTAATACACAAGTCGACTCAAATACGATGTAGATTCACCAGTTTTCATGTCTAAAGTAAGCAATGTGCATGTTGTTTAAAGACAGAGTTATGGTCTTCTTGGGAGGACCTGCGAAATTCCCTCGCAGTCGCTGCATGTTTTGTTACAAGTGTGTATTGTCCCTACCAAGTGCGAGCGTGTCAGGCGTAGGCTGACTGAGGGGGGTAGGCGCTGGGAGGGCCGGCTGGTGATACACGCACGCTGTTGGCTGCAAGGACCTTCCTTCTCTGTTCAATCGTGTATTGTCATACATAGTGCGAGCGTAGTCATTGCGTGGAAGAATGGTAGGAGCTGCGGGAGGGCGGCTGTGTGAACCCGCCCGATAGTGGCTGCGGTGACATTCCATCTCTGTTAAATAGTGTATTGTCCATTACCATAGTGCGATAGGCGTGTCATGGCGTTAGGGAAGGATGGTGGGTGCGGGAGGGCGGCTGGTGACACACGCCCGAGTGGACTGCGGGACATTCCTTCTCTGTTTAAAATAGTGTCTTGTCCATACCTCGTGCGCGCGTGTCATGGCGTCGGAAGACTGGTAGGAGCTGCGGGAGGGCGGCTGGTGAACACGCCCGAGTGGCTGCGGGACATTCCTTCTCTGCTTAAAAATAGTGTATGTCCATCCCATAGTGCGAGGTGTCCTGGGTCGGAAGACTTGTCGGAGTGCGGGCGGAGCGGCTGGGGAACACGCCCGAGTGGCTGCGGACCAATTCCATCTTGGCAGGCCAACTCAAAACATATAATTATTTATTTATTATTCACTGTCATTTTTTCTATGCTCATCTTTCTTTTGACTTGTAAATAAAGAGAATATTTGTTCACACATTTGTCAAAATGACTCTCAATTGTGAGCATTTAAATGTGCATGTCATAGGAGTCTACATCTGAACTAAACTTCACTTAAAAACATTTTGAACATAAGTATACAATACATGTAGACAAATTAGCTAGTATTATAACCCACGCTGGGCTGATATCAGTAATCTACATATCCCACAGTTCCAGATATTTCTCTGTCCATGGGAGTCATTCAATAATATCTGATATCAAACCCCACATGGGTAAAATCCAGTTATTTGTGATACAAGTATTTGTATACAATCAAGAATGTTGTTAAAAAGATTTACTGGTTAAAAATATAAAAGCAAACAAAAAATTGGCAGAGCATCTTCAGGCCTGTCTCTTACGTAAGTAAATAAGTAGCTGGTAGAGCCTTTGCCTAATAAATAATGATGATTGCCAAAAAATAGCTTAACAATCTTCTCAACAGATCTGCACCAGCATAGAAATTTTCAGTAATGCCGGAACGACGAAGACGAGTTCAATATATAGTAGTTTCAAAAATTTGTCATATATGGTTATCAGATGATGGGCGGGAAGTGGGGAATGAATGTAGTACAATCAAGTGGACCACTTAACCAGCCAATGACAGGTCATAAGCCCTGTAAACGCCCTAGATAACCACATTTGTTACCAGAGTTTCTCTGTCTCTTGTTGGGATATCAATAAAATATCTACTATATGTTTACATATCGCTTGTCCCCCCTTACAGTCTCCGCTTGATGAATCTCTGGTGGTGGCCGAAGCTGGGCGCTAGGTGGTGGGGGGAGGTCGGGCGGCCGCGCGGTGTGCTCTTCCGCTCACGGTTCCTGCGGTTATCAGCGACATGCGCTCCCGGCGGTGCCGAGATGAATATATCGTGCCGGGCGTGAGCCGCTGAGGTTTTTTTTATTTTCTGCGGCGCAACTTTATACTCTGTGTAGTTCATACACTTAGTCGCACAATTCTCACCAGTCTCTGGTTGTCATGCACACATTCCATTTTACCTGTACTCTGCATTATATGACCGGTCAACTATCTATCCGATAAGCTATTTACTTCCGTTCTTAGTTATCGGAAGATCAAGTTAATTCACTTGAAATCAATTAGTATGAAACGAGACTTGTCTGGCATTGGAAGTGTTTACAGCTGTCAAAATGCCGACTTTTGTTCCTAAATATTGCCAAAATAAGCACAGAAATATAAATAAATATGATTTTGACACAACCATGTAATATTCTGTTGGCTAACATTTATAAATATGATTTCTAGGTTCAATTCTACAGACAGGAAGAGCACGTTCTGGTGACCCACGGACTGTACTCCATCTGCAGACACCCCAGCTACGTGGGCTGGTTCTACTGGTCCATCGGTACTCAGGTTAGTTTAATATAAACACATCATTACATTACTTCACACTTACCTATTCTATAGACAGGAAGACCAGGTGACCTAGCACAGCCACGACCTTTTAAATAATAATTACTTTACCTTTTGTCTCCATATAAATTCTGTCGCAAAGTACCAAATGAAATTAGCAACATCGTGAATTGGAATTTGAAAAAGTTGTACCGTGCTAGGCCATTCGATTCTTACTAGCAACTAAGTACCTGTAGTTGTAATTCATTTTAAATGAAATAAAACAACTTTGTAATATGAGTCACTTTATTAAACAAATGCTAACTAACAACATTTTGAATGTATACAAATACTTGTAGACAAATTACTGGATTATACCCATGCTGGGCTGATATCAGATATTATTGATATCCCAACAGAGACAGAGAAACTCTGGAAACGAATGTGGATCATCTAGGCGTTTACAGGACTTATGACCTGTCATTGGCTTAACAATCTTCTCAACAGAGGTCACCAGCATAGAAATTTTCCGTAATGCGGAACGACGAAGACGAGTTCAATACATATAGTAGTTTCAAAAATTTGTCGTAATATATGGTTATCAGATGATGGCGCGGAATGGGGAATGTTGTAGCACATCAAGAGGCCAATTAACCCAGCAATGACAGGTCATAAGCCCTGTAAACGCCTAGATAATCCTAGAGTTTCTCTGTGTTAGCATTTGCTTAATAAAGTGAATCAATTTACAAAGCTGTTTCATTTCATTTAAATTTACAATGATTAAAAAGTGAGTGGTTTTAATATAAATAATGTAGTTAACTTTACCCGAGTTAATTTTATCCTTCCAGATAATTTTGCTGAATCCGATTTGTATAGTGATGTACACTCTAGCCTCGTGGGCGTTCTTCCACGATAGAGTTTACTTCGAGGAGGAAACGCTGGTGAGCTTCTTCGGGGAGACATATCAGCGGTACCAGAAATCCGTATCCACGGGTTACCCTTCATCAAGGGATACGTGTAATATCATTCTATATTCATTCTTGTGTTTTGCGAATCCCTCATTTTGACAAATTATTTTCAATTGGCGAGATCTAAATTTAAATTTAGTAAATATGAAAATTTGAATACCGTAGACATTTTGAAACCACATGTCCAACCAAATGTCGACTTGTTTTAGTACAAAATGTCCCACCTCTAATAAAAACTATGATATCTCTGTGTGGTACGTACAATAAACTTTTTATATTGCTCCTATGAAATGTCGTACCTGGGCTAGTTCCGCGTTACTGTGCGGGGATTATTATGTACAGCTTTTTTTATTGATTTCATCAAAGATTAGAGTTTGTTACATAACTTGATTTTAGTATTTATATTTTGTTCGGGACTGACTAATTAATATTTCGCCAAATGTCAATTAGTCCTTTTGTCCCATGTCGTATCCCCTCCTAGCGACAGGCAGCGGAACTACTCGCCCAGAAGCAAAGGTCGAGTCAACAACCTCTAGCATCAAACAATTTTTCAATTTTTACTCCTTGAATAGACGCTTTTAAATAGCGAATGAAAGAATCCATATTCCCTACATCATTTCCACAGGCGACAATCTGATCTGCCGTCCTTTTAAGAACTACGCCAATGCCGTCCGGAGCTCCTTTGCCATGGCCGCACTCGCAGTAATGCCACGCAACATTTTTTAATTCGGTTAAGTGCTTCCAAAGTATTGAAATTATATTAAACATCTTCTTATTTCTATACTGTGAAGATGGCAAGTCCGATATGATGTGCAGCGTGTTAACTCTAGGAACCGTTTTCTCTATCTCGTTTAGTAATGGAATCAGATGTGCCTATATTGCGGCTGTCTCATGTCTCAAGTAGTCGCTTATGGTGCAGAAGCTTTGAGATCTGCACTCTTTATTATCATTTATTTATTTCATATGCACGGTACACTGTACCCTTTACAATAATAAGAAAAATAAGATTAACAAAGTACACAATAACATAAATATCAATATAAAAGAAAATATAACAAGAATATATATGTTATACAGATAATAAAAGAAATTACTAAAACAAATATATAAAAATACAAAACAAAAAATGGGATTAAAAAAAAAATTGTTAATAAATTAGTAAGTAAGAAAAAGTACATTAAATTATATGCATCGGGTCCGACAAGCAAGCAAGCAATGCACCCCTAAAACATGACAACGACATGCTGAAAAAATCTAGTTTTGTGCCATACTCATTACCTATTATAACAAGTCAATTGAAAAGTCCCCAGCCTACCACAGTAAAAACATTTTTTTGGTAAAATTTGTTTTTTTTATTCAAACATAATCCCTTCAAGGATGATACACTGATTATAGCGACCCTCCAACTTTTTTATACCATTTTTGTAGTACGATTTGTCCTTTCAATATTTAAAAAGAAAAAGCAGATCAAACATTATTCTTCTGTCGGCTAACTTTGTCAGTTTAGTTTCGCTATGCAGGAAATCATAGTTAATGTCCATTAGTGGAATGTTTAGTTTATAATTAACTTCTTCTTCTTCTTCATCAGCCATTGTTCGTCCACTGCTGGACATAGGCCTCCCCCATATTGGTCCACTGCTTTCTGTCCTGGGCCTCGAGCTGCCATCTGGATCCTGCAGTACTTTTTATATCATCTGTCCATCTTCTTGGTGGTCTTCCTACAGGTCTCCTTGCAGCTCTAGGTCTCCAGTTCAGCAGGCGCTTCGTCCATCGGTCCTCATTCTGGCGTGCTACATGTACAGCCCATGTCCACTTCAGCTGGGAGATAGCTTTTATGACGTCTATGACTCTAGTCCGTTTTCTTATCTCCTCGTTAGGGACATGGTCTCTTAAACTGATGCCGAGCATGCTTCGTAATTGCTTTATAATTAACTGCTCGTAAAAATTTCTTTTGTACTCTCTCAACACTGTAAGAATGGTTTGAATAATATGGTTCTAAATTGGAGTGTTTTATTCGAGTTGACTACGCACCACTGAACAGTATAGCAATTTTAGGCACTGTATGTTATCGAAGTCTCTAGAGATTCTTAAAACAAAACCGAGCATTTTCATTCCTTTATTAGCTACATCGTTGATATGTTCACAAAAGTTAACCCTTTGTCAAATAAAATTCCTAGACCTCTAATCTTTGAGACTAAAACCAAATTTTTTACTATTTAAGTGGTAATCATAAGGTGTGCAATTGTTACATCTGTAAAATCTCATTGTATGACATTTACTTACATTAAGAAAAAGTTTGTTGCATGTTCTTATAACTTCCATGACATGAACTACATGTCTTTGCTTTTCAATTGTGCGCCACTCCTCCTGTTGTGCTGGTGGGCGAGATGTTGAGGGACCTTGTCTCTCAAAGCTCTGCATACGGTCATCATATAACCGCCTCTCCTCCCGCAATCCGAGTTCATCCTGATTCTTCGTTAAAATGCTTTGTTCCAGCAGCTGCTCCTGGTTACGATCGGGACTATGTCTAGATATATTCCCCTCTGATATCGATCGGATAGACATCCTGGAGGATCCTCTCATGATCTCGTTGTGGTCCTCTTAGTTAATATAGCTAATTGAGTCCTATTTTTATTTATCACTTGTTGTATTTTAGCGTTTTCTTGCTCTATTCTAGAATTTTCTAGCTCCAACATTGCTTTTTCTTGAGCAATTTGTAGCTGCGATCTCATTCTGGTCACTCTCAACTTTTCCGCCGATTGCTCACAAGGCGTCATCACTCCCATTATCACTCCCGACAGACGAACGCGACTGCATCTTGAAGATACCGATCCGGTTTCTCGAAGGACCAGCTTTTTTATACTCCAGGGGTACGGCACTTCGTCGTCGACTGGGTTTGTCCGTCTTCGGGAGGTAGATAAACTCACGTTTCGATTTTAACACTGTTTATTACATTAATGCCCGAAAAGTTGAGATACAATCAATTAGAACACAGTTAAAAAGAAGTTAGAAAAGTTAGTTGAACAAGTTAGAACATAGTTAAAAAATAATACTTTCAAACTAGCACAAACTAGTGGGCACTCGGGCCTTTCAATAATTTACACACAATGGTAGGCGCTCAGGCCGTACCACTAGGATAGCCTCCGCTATCAATACACAGCACTTGGGCCCTTAGAAATTAACTGACGATAGCTTCTGCTATCCACAAACAGAGAGCACTCCGGCTCCTGAAAATTAACTAACTAACAAAATACTCTACTATGGGTATTTATACACATATTTTAATCATAATAACAGGAAAGGTGGTGGGGTTAAAAGCATTTAAAATTGTATACCTACATTTAACAATTCATAAGGGATTAACAATATTGGAAAAAGATTTCAAATACATAATAGTAACCATTTTAACCATATTTATAAATTATTTTGATATATACCAGGGGTGGCCAAACTTTTGACCACTACGATCGACTATTTTTTAAATTATAGGTGGCGGTCTACCAACATCATATGTATTA
>JAGVSP010005079.1:0-12069 GCA_022494985.1 Micrasema minimum
ATTTCAAACAAAAAAAGAACTGGGCTTTTGTTCAATTTATCGTAGTTTTATAATTTTGTGACATCTGTCATTCGTACAGAATTCATTTAATAATTGTGTTTTTTAATATTTGTGTAATTACTGTATTAATATCGCCGTATAAGGCTTAAATCTATTCGTTTTGCATGAATGTGGTTTTAAGATACCTTGCATTACTACATTTCAGTTTACAGTAAAGTCGTGTAAGATTTAATGTCAATTTTTAATATGCAAAGTAAAGTAGTGAATTTTTCAAAGTTTATGCACTGTGGTGAGCCTAGTTCATTAAGACATCCTTAAGAATTTCACTTAACATATATTTGTTTAGTGGGTTTCAACATTTCACTATCCTTTTCCGCAATGTGGTAACATTTTATTTTTGGGTTAGTAGAGTTCCAAATATACATTCATTTGCAAAATATTTGGAAATGCCATACAAAAACCTGTTAGAAAGCTTCTTAAAATGTCGTTGGGTTGAATATTTTGATGATCGAGCAATCATATCCTCAAAATATTGTTTTGAAAAGTTATTTGGGTTACAATGCTAGTGTAATACAGACAAACAATAATTTTGTTATTTTTCTTTAAATTTACACGAGTAACTTATCATTATTTTAATCAATAAACAATGATAAGGCCTTTTATATCACTAGGTACACTGCAAAAGCAAGAACAGTATTATGTTTTTCATCAGGTGCTCATAAATGAGAAGGCCAGATCCGCGAACATATCTTTATATGAATTCCTACCTGTTTTTGCTCACTAACGCACAGACTGCATTTGCTGGCATTGCCCGTTCCTTCGAATTTGAAATACACAGGGGGTCTCGGGCCCGGCCCGTTGGTCAGCTAGTAATAGAACTTTTAATTTGCAATAATTTCAATTTTGTTCAGAAAACCAAAAAACCATACAATTTTTTCTGTGAAATAGATGTAAAGGAAATTGAAATCCAATTCATTTTGTGATTTTGGTTTTGTATTATTAGCAAAGGTATCATCGATGGATATCCATCACCGAGTAACTCAAATTTGATCGCTTTTAAGAAGAGAAAGAAAAATCTTATTTAAAAAATAATTCATTTATATTATGGCAATCAATGATACTATTTTCATTGTAGGAATATTTGTTTACATCAAAAAAATCCAAAATATAATTCCTCCAATGTACGAATATAATATTTACTGCCAAATGCCATTACTGTACGACTTAGGCACTGATGTTACAAATGTAGTAACGGATTGCCATCGACGATATCACATACACACACTAGTAAGTGTGTGTCAGTGCAATAGATGATAAGTAGAAATAATTTCAAGCAAAACTCCCTCTATATTATTCACAGGAGCTGAATTTGGACCTCCAGCCGAGACCGCGACAGATCCCTACTGATGGCCTCGTCTTAAGAGGTAAGAATACTAGTAATAATTATGATATTAACTAAATGTTTGACTCCAAATATGAGGTAGATTCACTAGTTTTCCGCTTGTACATCGAGTTTTGTTACACAGTGTATAATATACTAAAACAAAATAGGAAAACAATAGAAAAGTACATATTTTATGATTTTGTCAATGCACGTTGTTGACACATATTTTATTGTATCGATAAATATATTTTTTTTACATAGGTTGGTATTCCACAATAACATTGGCAGTGTATGGAAGTATTACCAAGAGTATAACGGAGCCAGTGGTAGGTGCTGGAGAAGTGACCGTCCCCGCGCCCCCTCCGCGCATCTCCACCCCCCCTGACCCGGCCTGGAGCGACCTGGGACCCACCGCGCAGCCATACACCCCCGCAGGGCACCCCTACGTGCAGGAGGAGTACGACGCCGCCCCCTCCTACCCGCCCGACTACTACAACAGGGATGCCCCTAAAGACCCCCGGGCTTACCACCACGTGGCGGAAGGAGACCCGCACTGGGACAGGAGAGACGACAAGGACAGGCGGGAAGTCAGCCGAGAGAGAGACACTACGAGGCCGGCCAAGGACCGCTTGAGGCACCCGTCTCCCAGCAGGGACGGAGGCCGACCCCGATCCAGATCCGGGGAGCGAACTAGGGAGAGAACGAGAGAGTCTCCTCGCTACTCTCGCTCTCGGAGCCGAGACCGAGACTACCCCCCCTCCCGAGGCCCTGCGAGAGATGAGCCGTACAGAAGGGACGACTCTCGTAGCCCTGGATATAGGGACAGGGAGAAAGATTGGGAACGATCCTCGTATAAGAGAGATGATTATCGTCGTCACCGCCCATCCTCCTACGATCGCTCGAGAGGCGGATCCTATGAAAAAAGAGGCTCTTCTTTCGAAAAGAGAGCTCCTTCTTACGAGCGCCGAGCTCCGTCTTATGAGAAACGTGCTCCTTCGTACGAGAAGAGGGGTTCTTCCTATGAGAAAAGATCGCCATACAAACAAAGAGCCTCTTCTTTCGAGAAAAAAGATCCTCCGTACGAGAAACGATACGAGAAGAGGGCACCTTCGTACGAAAGACTTCAAGATCTCGGTTATGACGGTAGATCACGCTCTCCCATTAGGGAAGATCCCAGAAAGAGGCCCAGAACACCGCCAGTTGATGTTCCCAGAAGACCGCATACTCCCGAAGAGTTGACGTCTCTCGATGAAGTTCGATTAAGCCCTGGTTCTCTAATTCTGCAGTTTCCGATGAGTGTGCGGCCGAATACGGACATAATGGAACAGCTACAAAAAACAAAGATGGTCCTCCTCATAAAGTGTACAAAACAAATAAATCTGAGAGTGAAAAACTTCACCGATGGTGAACAAAACAACAACAACAACCAAAACATAACTATGTAGACCCTCAGCACCCAAATGTCCAAAACATCAAAGTACTAGATGGACAATCGTCTCCTGCTCAAAAGATTGGGACTCCTATGGATTCTCCTTGTGCTGTGCAGGATGATATGTCTATGGATGTGGAACAATTTGAACCTATTTTGTCTGATGAAGATATTTGCGATGATCTGGATGGACCTTTTGGAGATTTAGAATACGATGTGGGAGAGTATTGCGGAGTAGATGATATATTGAAATGTTACAATCCTTTCCGAGCAGATTGGCAGCCGTACATTGCCAACAATAAGTCGGCAGTTTATATTGCGGAGGATTTGGATAGCAAAAAGCACGTTATGAATGTTTCCGTAAATGAATTATGTTCTTTGAATACTGATTTCCAAAAATTATTGGAAATCATTGATCATTATAACAAAAAAGAAGATAAATTTTTACCCTAAACTTTGTACAGTTATCTACTGATGCTAAAGAAGAATGGGTGCGTATGTGTGAACATTTACCTCTTTTGATTAACAACATAACTAATGAAAGTGATATTTTGTTAAGGATATTCAAAGAAGTTGATTCTAAAGATATGTCTCCTATTAGTTTTCAAAGTGTTTTAAACTTTATAATGAATTTTTGCCGAGTAGGTTTAAACTACGAGGATGCTTTGTCTCAAAAACAAGCGACATATAAAATCAGGCATATAAAGTGTGGAATTCGTTTGATCGAAGCGTTATGTGCTCAAAAATATTCAGATGATGTAGTGATGACATTGCTTAAAAATGACGTTGATGTGTTTAGTCGGCTTTTTGAACTCTATTCAAAAAATTATATGGCTCTCAGTATTAAATTAATGATTTTAAAGGCCCTCGACTCGTGCCTAGCATCTGAAAGACCCATAGAATATTTTCTGAACAATAAATTTTTTGAACATACAGATTCTTCGAGTGTTGACGACAAGGGCAAAATAAAAATGGATTCTACAAGCAGTCCAAGTTTACAGAATGGATACCAAATATTGATTATTATGTTGAATAATAATCCCTTGTCGAGAGTCAAGTTTGCTATAAACTCATTAATAAACAAGTTGAATATTTACGAATTGATGAAAACACTGCGCCAAACTATTCTGAATCTCAGTAAGAAATCAGAAAATTTTGCAGAAAGTAACCAAGAAATATCAGAACCTGAAATAGAATTAATAATTAATTCTCTAGAAGAAATAGTCAGTATTTACAGAAATGGATCTTTCGAGCTGTCACAACCTCGCAGGTTTCTTCCTGTTTCAGCTCAGTTTGAAATCAACAAGAGCTCCATGAATAATATCCTTCTAGATTTCTTTCAAATTCACAAAGTACTGGAATCTTGCTTATTCCTTCTGACTTGTCCCCTTACCTACAATTACCCGGTAATTACCAATCCAATTTATGAAATGTTATCAAATTTGGTAAACTGCCACGAAGGACTTACATATCTGTTGGAAAATATGAAAGTCAGCGAAATGCTCTTCCGATGTTTGGTACAACCATATACGCAACAAAGTGAAGAAGATCAAGCCATGATTCTGCAAGATGTCGGGACTTGCTCAACTTTACAGCAACTGGGTTTAGAGATGGCGTACAAGTTGCAGGCCATGTATTATGTAAATGCTATCTTCGACATCCAGTCAGGAAATGATGCTAACGATCCTGAAATTATGGATAAACTTCACGGTTTATATTGCTTAGGATTTGGGTGTATTGGAAAACTAGCATTGGCCAGTGTACTCAGTATGGGTGATAACATTCAATGTCTTTTGAATATCTATGAAAAAGATCTACACATCAAGCAATCCGATAAAGACCAAATGAAACCAAACAAACAAAAATCTCCATCTAAAAACTACGCTGTGGATTTGACAGTTTCAACAGTGCAGTTTTCATCTGATGTTAACTTCTTAAAAAAGTACGGAAGAAGAATATTGAATATTGCTAAAAAATATGACATTTTCGAACAAAGTATCGCATCAAATTTGCAAGAAGTTTTACCATACCTTAAACCTTTGGAAAAGTCAAATATATTTTTTCCTACGACAATATAAACGATCTTGTAGAGGTTTTGAAATCTTCTATTGATCGCTCCACATCAGCACCCGGTGAATTGATAACTTGCTTGCGAATTTTAAGATACTTGGGAATTCCAGAATATGAAAATAAGAAAATGCTTTTGAATGAAATACCCCGTCTCGAATACTTTGAATTGAAATACAAATATATAATCCTTCAGTTATTTTCCCTCGATGGTGTTGCTCACATAATTTCTATTCTCGAGAAACTCTGCAATTATTTTGAGCAGCCAAGTTTACATACCGCTACCTTTGTATCCATCCATGGACTACATGTCGCTAATGTAGTATTACCATGTCTCGAACTACTCAACAAAATGCTCACTTGCGCCATTCAGTGTAGGAACACTAAATTCAAGGATTTAACAGCTGTTCCTGTAATTCTACAAACATATAACTTGATGAATTCCTATAGTACTACTGCAGTAGGATATAAAATGGCACAAAAAGCATGCAAAGAAGCTGTCGACACTCTTCTGAGCTTTACTCAGCCAATAGCTGAAGACGCTTCGGAAAATGAGCTTATACATAAATCTTTGTGGACTTTGCTATCTAGCGAAATTATCAAGTATATTCAAATTGCTCCTTACACATTTATTCCAGGTTTACTCGTACTGTCTGAAATGTTGCCTCTCCCATTACCCATTCAAACTAAATTCACACTGAATGAAGGGGAACTATCAAACATGGTGAGCAACAGAAAGTTATGGTCCGGACACTTGCATACTTTATCTTCCAATATTACAGAGATGATTCACGTAATCTGCTTGTCCGCTTGCCAGCCCGTCGTTCAACTGCTGCGAAGAGTCTGCATCCAGCTAAGTGATCTAGCTTCTAATACTTCACTTTGCGTGACGCGAGCTATCTTGGATCTCCTCATTACGCAAGTCCCTGGAGATAATGTGACGGCTGTGAATTCTACTGAACCGGCCAACTTTAATGTTGCCAGGCTACTTAACTTCTTGGCTTGCCTCGTGAGTCATGCGTCTATTAAATGCACCATGCTCAATCTGGTACGTCAAAACTCCGCCATCCAGAAATCTGAAGATCGATATTGGACAGTAATACCTATATTTTGTGGTATATTGACTACGAAGAGTGAGTTGCAATCTCATTTGCAATCGCAGGAATGTGTGATCAGTATCTTCAACAGTTTGTGCGATTCTGAAATTACTCTTCTTACTCAAATAGAAACAAACTCTATCGTAAATTACTTCAATCTTAAACGCAACATTTGACTATGTGACTAGTGAACATAGTTTAGTTAATGTGATCGCTTCTATAATGAGAACTTACTTTTTGTTGACGGAACATGACTATGGCTTCTATTATTTTAAGTTGTGTTTGGAAAAGAATAAACAAGTGTTTCTTCAGTTATTCACTAAAATAGTTGCTGGTTTAGGGAAAGAGTCTCAAGAATGTGTTACATCATTCCTGGAATTGTTAAGGATATTACAGCACTGTCACGAAGACCTGGAAGGTGCTGATGGAATGCAATTCTCTCCAAGGACAAGTTTTCTTACAATTCACGAAGTTGGGGACTTAATTGGATGGAATAAAAATGATAATCATCCAATTGCAGTCCTGGAATCGTTTTTGAAGGTGAGATAATAATAAATATTATTTATAATAAATTTCTATAAGATTCACAATACGGAAGTTCCGGGTTCGATTCCTGGTGAGAATGCAAAAATCAAAAGTGATTTTTCTCAAGCATGGGTGTTTGTGATGCTGTTCCCTCTGTTATTGGGCCTCCTGGCCCGGTTAGAATAAAAAAATATTCGAGTTTTACTATTTGATATAGTACATAAAAATAAATAAGGCATTATTAATTGCAGAGTCACAACGAAGAGCATCTCCTGTGCCACGTCCAGCAGCTGCTGGCGTCACTGCGGGGGGCAGCGGCCCCCCAGAGCGCCCCCGACCCCACGCCCCCCGCACCCGCGCTGCCCCTCGCAGAGCCGCTGGCCGCACAGTTCGCGGGCCGCGCCCTCTGGACGCAGGGCGACGCCCAGGACGAGCGGCTGGGCTCGGCGTACTGGCTTGGCGTGCCCATTAACCATATTGAGGATGATTCTATAGAGGCGGAGATGGTGAGTGACAGTGACCTTCAATGCAAAAACATGTTCAGACATGATGCAGTGTCACATGTCCTTCCTTCATCCATATTTTTTTGGGAAAATTTTCTAGGAATGTTGCCAGGCAGATTAATTTTTTATCTTAATGCTGTCGTTAGTAAAAAGTTCATTATCTATCAAGTGGTGTTGTTTTTAGATCCCGTGTGACCTCGCGGAAATGAGTCGACTATTCCTTCCCCCTGGGACTGACCTGGCACTGGAGGCCGAGCGCCTTCTACACGTGGCCCCCGTCCCCTCTCGACCAACTCATGACGCTCAGCCACTGTTCCGCACCAAGAGGCTTCATGTTCCCCGAGACAAACGTCCTTATGGTAATAAGGAATTAATTTTTTTTGTGGAAAGTAGCTATTTAACTAAGCCAATAACATTTTACAAGTATAAGTTTTTCAAGTCAACAAACTCATGTCGTGGTAATTCAATTTTTTTAGAATATTATAGAATCATAATTCTTTATGAAGTTTTACAAAGTTAATGCCGATTCAATCAATAAAAGAATGTAGATGTTCACATACTCCACATAGAAGTGATTGTGGCAAACGAGAGAAAAAATAATTCATATTATTCATGTGTGGCGTATTTTTCAATGGGATGCTTTTTTTCTTTTAATAATTTAATATCTCTTTTCTAGTTTCTCCAGCTCGCGGTCGCGGGGCTCTTCCCAGACGTCGGCCCTGCCCCCCCCTGGTGGCGCCCCTCGCACGCCAGTGGACGCGTTCCGCTCGCGCCCCCCGAACACTTCCCGCCCCCCGTCGCTGCACGTGGACGACTTTGTGGCCCTCGAGGGCTGCGGGGCGCAGCCGACCGGCCCCACGGGGTACAACAAGTTGCCCGTGTTGCCTGCAAGGTAAATTTTGAAATAAAATATTCTGATGTTGTCCCCCTGTTCTATATTGTATCTTTGAAACCCTAATGGCAAAACTGTGTATGCTATGAACCACGCCATACATATTTCTACCACTAGGGTTCTGAATTTTTTACAAATTATTAATTTTTCAGGGGTCGGGGCATGAGATCACGTATTGCAATAACTGACCGTGGAAGATACGCTTCTTCAACTCCACCGAGCAATATGATGTACAATAATAACAACAGGTAAGCAAATACTTAGAAAAGTTTATTTTAAGAATTTATAATTTTACTGTTTTTTTTTCTTGCTACTTGACTGACACTGGCAAAACACCAAAAAAAGGTGATGCGCCATAGTTAAAAAAATATAAAAAATTACTGATGTTGATCATTCACTTCCACCTTTACCTTACATCTACCGTTACCTATTATGTATTCTATAAGTTTAATTTTGTATGTATTATTACTTTAATTATTATTATGGTTTTTATTCATATAAAGTTTTTAGTCAATCACTACCTATTATTATGTATTCCATATTTTGTTTTATTAATTGCCTAGTTTAACATATTATGTTTCTATTTAAATGAAAAAACTTTGTTTTTAACTACTTTTTTTTAAATTAGTAATCCAACCGGTTTCGAGGCAACACGTGTCTCTTTATCAAGGGTACAAGAATAAATGGTAATAAAAGGTACAATAACTACAAAGTGAGAGCTTCTAACATAAATTTCAGATAATGTTTTATTTTTAGCAGATTTGTTTTTTTTAAATTTAAATTTTTGCCATATTGTGTTTACACAAATATTTAGTTTATATTTATATAAATACAATAAATAGAAATCCACTGATAACCATAGGGTTAGTGGAATCTTATGCGCATTATATAATTTCTAAATAAAAGCCATTATGTGGCATTGAACTGAACTGACAAGTATGTACAAAACTAATAATGAATAATATTATCTCCGGCGGTGAGTAGTCTTTACAGGCCGGCGTGGGTCGTGGGGCATGGGTGGTGTGGGGGGCGCCGTGTCGGCCGAGGACTCTTCGTCGCACTTCGGGAGGAACTCCTCGCAGCACTTCCCGCCCCCCATGATGCAGCACAACACCAATCAGTATTCCGGTGAGGCTCCCGATCATTATATTATCATTTCCCTGCAACAGACATGATGGAGATTCAATTTTAGGAGTGAGAGTGAAAACAAAGAAAATTGATTCAACATTGTGTGACGTTAGTCATTAGTCATTACCCCTGTAAATGTTTAAAATATCCGCATTCCTTTCCATTTCTCTCATCTCTGTTGAGATTTCAATATTCAGATTGATTAATTTCTTTTAACATAATCCTGAACATTTTGAAATCCTATACTTAAGCCCACTTTATACGAGACAGTTTACTGTGCAGTTTCTTGTTCAGAAAACTACACAGTTTCTTGTACCGTTTTCTGACCAATAAAAACTGCGCGGTGTAAATTTTACACGGCACAGTTTACTAACTGTCTGTAGGCATGCGCAGAACGCGACGTCGGACCATAGAATTCACAGTCGGTCTGCCATAAATGTTGCCATACTAATAATCTCTATCGTCGCCTATCTTATCGATTTTTTGCAGTTCTATCGATTTTGTGGAGATTTATTGAATCAACTGAAAATGTACAACCGATTTACCGATTTTGGAGTCATTTTAATTTTAAAGCATATAAGCGCAGATAAATTCAACATTAATAACTTTAGGAACTTCTACCGATTTTACAATTTGGCAACATTACTCATTTGTCAAACAGTTGTTATTCGATATATTATGAATTTCGATCTAGGATTTCAGTTCATATTATTTATTACATTATATTCATATTCGCCCTCATAAAAGTTTATCAAGGTTTATTTGTAATATTACCGATACTATTGAATATACTGTCGTAATCGCCGCGGGTGATGCGTGCGCCGAAACTGTGTGAAAAAATGTGTGGAATTAGCGCACAGTGAGAATCTGACACTAGCACACAGTTTTCCATCCAGTTTTAGCTTCATACGGAACAGTTTTCAGACTGCACAGGAAACTGTGTAGTAAACTGTCCTGTATATAGTGGGCTTTACACTGGTGTGCGAAACGTACCTCAATATTTAAAAAATATTTTAACTCCCTTTTCATTAGCAAATATTGAGACGGTGTAATTAAAATAGCTATGAGTTTTACGTATACTTTAATTTGATAGCTCACCTCGGAAGTCTTGTCAGCAAGAAAAAAAGAAGGAGCATTGGTTTTATTGCATATTTTCTGCGATCAAAAATTCAGTCACAGAATGTACCAACTGAAAAAAACTTAATTTCTTAATATTTTAGTGCAAACGAAAATTAATTAACCTGAAATGTGATTCAAATAGTTGTATCTATTTTTTGAATTGGGTTTCCAATTGTACAATTTTTCAGAACATTTGATCATTATAGTGTATAATTTAGTAAGAATTTGCAGGAAATGGTGGGTGGGGCAGGGGAGGGCGGGGCGGGCGCGGGCTCCGCCACTCACGGCCTTCCTTCATGCGGTAACATCCATTCCTTAACAGGATCCGCCTTATGCCGTGATCCTGTGTGGACCTCACTAACACTAACAGACCCAATCTTGGGTGCTCTGCATAAAGCATTTGTAGTTCTATCATGAAATATATCGTCTGTGTAAGTTCAATACCACGGAAGAACCATTTGTCAAAATGTTCAGGGGAGACAAAAAACCCTCCAATTTTGTAAAAAAAAGAGGTAAAAATGAAATTTGTATCGGGATATACGCATTATTGCTTGCTTCTTTTGTGAAGATGGTTTATTCCCGGTATTGACATTAACCGAGTGCTAGCAGTCTATTGGTCAATTTTAAAATTTGAATTAACTAATCGATGCGGCTTGTTTCGTTCAACGAAAATCACCAAAAATGTGTATTTTTAACTTATTGGCTCATACGCGGTATTGAACTTACATAGATGATAATTATGTATATTAAAATACACAGGTCAGATCATTTTTATCAATATCCAAGTATACTTTTATCTCAAGTAATATAACTTTTTGACTTTTTTATGGTTACAGTGAACAAGTGTTTTTGGGTTAATTTACACGACTAACAATATAAATTAATATTGATGGGAAAAATAATTGTATTATGTATAGATATTACGATTTTTTTTTATTATTTAGGTAACTAAATGTTAAAACGCTTGTTGAGTGAAAATAATGAACAAAATGATCACAGTCACTCAAATTACTGCGGATTTTTAATATTTTTTTTTATCCCTAGCGTAAGAACTAGCATGATTATGTGAAATATTCCTGATAGAAAATATTATCATCAAGAAAACATAATAATAGTTTGAAATGTATACTGATAACTTGCTTAACAAAGAGTACCTACATATTTGAGTGGTTTAAAATAATATGTACACTAGTTTTAAGACAGTATTTAAAATTAAATTTTTAATCTGCAATGAATTTTTTTATACAATGTGGACTTACTGAATTAGATAGTTATTATTATTACACGAATAAGAATTGCTAAGTGTATTTTCTTGTAAACCTTTTAGGATGAAAATAATCTCATTTCAGTCTATCAGATTAATGTAGGCAATAAATTAATTATATTTTGCATCCATAAAAGTAATGCTCAAATTATTTTCTTTTCTCGTACTGTTTATTTATTAGTACTTGATTATGTTAGTATCGGGTTAAGGCCTTATTCTAAATTAGCTATTTAATTATAATTTTCATGCTTTTCGCTTATAAGCTGCATTATAGGCATAAAATGTTTGTATATCCAATCAACTTTGTAATTAAAGGCATTACGATTTTGTCTTATTTTGAACAAATACATTTTCAACGAAATTAGTGACTGTTATTTAAATTATAATGAGAGCATTTAAATGAATTTTCAAAAGATATTGCAGCAAAAAAAATGATTTTGTTATGATTTAAAATATAATTGACTTGTAAACTAAAACATACTAACTTGTAAAATTAAATTAAGGTTTTGGATTTTTTTTTTAAATAAATCTATTGTTAAATGACTATTCTCTTAATTCTAATTCACAAAAATTGGTCAATGAAAAATAGAGATAGAAATATTTATTAAATAATTAAATGAAGTGCAAAAGTTGGGTACTTTAAAATGTATCTAAATTTATA
>JAGVSP010005080.1:0-27693 GCA_022494985.1 Micrasema minimum
TCTCTGTCCATATTTTGAACCAAATCAGCATGTCAAAAGCCTCCTTTCTATATGCTTATTTGAGATTCATATGTTTGGAAAATTGACATTTTAGGACTGATAGACCATGGGTTGTATATTATCAGTGTGACTATAATGTAAATTAGATGCATGCCTCTGAATATATAGTTTTTATATTAATGTACACCTACCGTGAAAGATAACAAAGGAAAAGATACAAAAAAATATATCAAAACTTCATCATTAGTTTTACGCACAACCGTTCATGATTGAAGGGCAGATAATTCTTCCTTATCTTAATATTCTTTATTGTATTAATTTCATCACTTTGCATAAATTAACATTTACCTCATTCTGTTTTTACTGCTCACATAAAACAGTAAAATTTTCTAGCGACTTCGTTAAAATTAACCCAGCAACGGAGTTCCTAGAAAATGTGATGATCTTAATGATAGCATGTTTTAATCTTTTATAGATCATCCGTGAACATTTTCATGATTAAATTGCGTCAAATAAAATGGTTTTAAAATTCACATCAGCAAAAACCTTTATAAACATACAAGGTATTCCGTTTATAGCCTCTCTAAAGCACTCCTTGATCACAATGGAACGACGTAATAATTATAGATGGCATAACTAATGTAGTACGTCATCCACGTGTTTCTTTTCACATAAAATAAAACTTAATTTCTGGCGGTAATTTACTATCTACTCAAAGTGTTCGGATACCTTACATGTGAAATTTACGAGCCCGAATATTCTTCTACAATGCCGCCAATTAATTATCTTGTAAGTTTATCTCTGGTTTTATGCCGTGATCATAATTTGCCAAGTTTACCGTTCACGAAAAGTGATCGTAATTTTTTTTAGCGGCTGTGCTTAATTTATATCAGCAGCACTAGCGTAGGGATATAATCATTCAGCCTCATTCGGACATTGCAAAAAAATGCATGTCAGCATAAACAAAATAAAAACTCCTGGACAAGTTGCAGAAAACGAATGATTCTAATCTTCACACAAAGTCGTGTTGGAGCCAAAAGTGTTTAGAGATCCGCAATTAATAATATTTTTTAAAATGATTTAAGGCTTTGGTCGTCCAAGGAAGCAGATGAACAAGGAGGCATGCAGAAAAAAATTGAATTTTTTTCTTCCCGATTTTTTATTTTTTACTTCAAAAAATTGACTGAAAAATTACAATATCAAGGGAATTTTTTTTTAATTTTTACGATGTCATATGAATTTTCTAGCGCTTTTTCAAATCGCTCGCAAAATCCTCCATTTGGCGCGCATGCGGTGTGACGTCACAGCAATATAGGCGCTTACTACGGAATGAATTTCACGCCTTTCACGGTGGACGGGTATGACGTCATTAGCCAATAACGGGCGTTAAAAATCATTCGTATTTTCGTGTTTTTAAAACATACATTTATCAATAAAAAATAAATTTTTGATCATTGTGTTTTATATCGTTGGAATTTTAAAAATATACTTTAAATATTTATAACGTTTTTAAGAATATTCGTGTTATCGGGGAAAACCCTATTATCGTCTTAATAATAGTGAACAGTTCAGTATTCAGCAGGTTTTTTTGACACTCCTAGTATACTACTACTCCTTTTTTTTATTCGCACCTAATAGTGCATAGGACACTGCATTGGCACACCATATGCAGTGTATCTTTCATGTTTATTACCCGAAGGCAGGATGATCAGTATTACGTCTACTGCCAGTCCATGCCCATGGTATCACCATATTAAAATGAATATTTCATGTTGACCCCTTGTATACTTGTATTTTATTTAGAAGTTCAAATAGTGAAAACATCTATTCTTATACAAAACATATATTTTCCATATGACGATGATATTTTGTGTCAGTTGGCGTGACCAATTTCTTCTCGCTGGCCTTCCAGAGATTAGATTTGCTATCTCCAATCTTGTCACGAGGTAAACTATAAGGTTTCCTGTAAACAACACACAATATACTGTATCTGTCGCCATTTGCAATCTTAATTTATATCTTTATAATGACGCTACTTTCATTTTCCGAGTAAAATACGTTAAACACGAACGTTATTTAGGTCTTGTTATTGTTTGACAGCGTGTCGTTTTGCGCCATGGCATTTTAGTCGAGGACGGTGAAAATAGTGGGTATATTTATCTTTATTTGAACCGTCTGAAAACCACCCTTCATTCGTTTCTGAAGCCCTAATAGCTTGAGATAAAAATATACTGCTGTTTTTGAACTTAGGTTAGAAACATCAAATTGTACATACTTTTAGTTAAAAACGTTCAAGTTTATTGAATACCAATCAATATAGACGATAACGTTGCATCATTGTTTGTATACAAATGTCGAAATATGATAAGGAATATTGACAAATGTAATAAAATACTGTGGCAACAAAGTTGACAAATATCAGTTTAATTCATTCTTTTTTAACTGTCAACAAAATGGCATTGTCAAATTTTCCAAATTTTTCATCTTTTAAAAAAATAACACAAAGTTGGATACATAGTGTAAAGGTAGAATCATTCTTACTATAAAGATCATAACAATAACATAATCTACGTATTTTTTTATTTTATATAACATAATTATTTCCCTTCTTCTTCTTCCGGCATAAAGATACCAATATCTTGTGTTCTTTTTTATAAAATTATTTTGTTTATTTTTCCATTTTTACATGACTTTATTTTTCTCTTTTGCCACGTGCATACTGTTTGACTTTCACAGTATACCCACAAACAGGCCATGCCTTGGTGGGATTTTTGTTTATTTATTTTAATGTATATGTGTTTTTTATTGTATTACTTTGTAAAAAAAAAAAATCTTTCGATAAAAATCTAAAAAAAAAAATTAAAAAATAGACTTATAGACTACGAGAAGCTTAACAAGAATTTCTTGAACGTTTAAATAATATGGTGGTCAAAACATATAAAAAATTTTGACAGCCTGTTCCTTCCGATGTGACCCTGAGCTCATCATTTTCATGCATAATAGATGTAATTTTACGCCATAAATAGCTTGCCAAACGCTCCTTAAAATTCTAAATCTATACTCTTAACCACTTACTCAAATGACTTATGACTTTTCAGTCCAAAATTTGTTGAGATCATCGTAATTACATCACAACTACCAGAGCTTAATTACAAAAGTTTTTTTAGCGTCTAATTTGAGTGGGCTAGAACCATTTTGTATTTAATATGCAAATTTTTCTGCGCCTGTCAATCAAAGTACACAATGTTCACACATTGCCGGCTGCAGAACAAATAAAATATGCTCCAATGTCATTAACAATCCCGGTATATTAAAATGAAATTATACCACTCTCTCGGGATACAATAAATTGGGTTTTATTATATCCGGTTCTCGACTTCCTGGTGTCCACAATACGTATTTTATTTATGAGTGGAAGCTGTGTTTGCTTAGCACAAGCTATCAATAAAAATTCGAATATTTATTTCAAAACCTTGTTTGTTTTAATATACAATTTGTCTAAATAATTATTTGTATCTGTTCTATTACTATGATAAATTTAAACACCCCTATCTTTAAATTCTTTTGATCAACAAAATTTAACCATTTTTACTTTATTTAAATATCATTTTTACTTTAGTTACTTTGTGTGTATTTGAATTTGCTTTTTTCTTTATGGTATTGTTGTGTTCGATTGTACTAAATTTATTCATATTTGTTGTATCCCATAAAAATGCAGTGTTGTTTTCTAATCCTGTAATTTTGTACAAATTATGTTTTAAAACAGTAAAATTGTTGCTGGTTTATAATAATATAATTAGAAGTCAAATTGTATTAAGAAGTCATTTAACTGCACAATTGCACGCAATGCTTTCTAAAGCAATAATTTTATCATCATTATCATACCATATCCGCTCCCTATGTCGAACATATGGATTCCACAAACTGCCTCCAATCCAAGCGATCGGTCGCCAGTTCCCGTGCATCCTCTCAAGTCAAGTCCACGTCCCGCAGCTCTGGCGCAAACTCAACGTCAAACGTCAACAGTGAAAGTCCAGGAGGCCGAGAACCTGATGCCTTGTAAAATAGGCAAGCGTGGTTAAGGCTCTCGGGAGGCATACGTAGTATATGGCCTAGCCAGCCGAAACGCCTTCGCCGGATGACAGTAGATACCAAGGGTTTCTGCGTCCGTTGCCTCACCTCTGTATTCCTAACAAAGTCAAACCACCGCTCAACTTATATTTTTCTAAGACACCTATTCTCAAAACTCAGAAGGTTGCTATTTTGGGCCCTGGTTAGGCGCCATGATTTGTAACTATAGAGGAGAACAGGTGTAATGCAGGCATTATAAAGGCGTTTTAATATTTTTTTTGATTCCTTCGAAATTTACCTGCTATTACATAAATATGTAATTAAAATATTTTATTGTTAAATAAATAATACATTTTTTAAGCTATGTGATTACGTTTTACAATTTTTTGAATTCATTGTGAAATAAATGTAATTTTAATTTAGTAGTGATACTTGTAATAGATCTACTGACAGCTCAATAGCGACACCAGAATAACAAGACATGATAATTCCAATCGTTGGGATTCTTTTTAATGTAAACCTTTTTGAATGTAATTTATCTCAAAGTACTCGGCCATAATTTCTAATTTCTTCCCCATAACTGTCCTGTGAGGTACCCATAATACTGACCCGAGCAGAAACATAAATTACCAGGGACATGTCAGAGCTATCAACGTGGGACGATGCTTAGGCCAAGAATATCGTGGAGAATTACCACAATTATAGCATTATTGTAAACAGGGTCATCGTTCCTAGCATCTGTGAATCAGAGGAGATGAGCGTCTCTCTGTGACCTGATTCCAAACAAATCTACTTGTAGTAGGCAATTCAAAGAGGTCGGAAATAGGTCCATAATAATGGAGTCGATTTCTGTCATGTACTTTGTACTTGTATCTTCCAAACTGCGTAGGTTTCATTCTGTTTGACTTAAATATTTCCCTTCTACAGATTATGTATTACCACATGCTTCGGTGAATGCCTTGAAACATAAGCCAAGGATCCATATTTGGTTAGGAATTCTTACACGGCTTACTATTACTTTGTAGAATATACAACATTCTACGCTATCAACTCACGTCGTGTGTCGACTCAAGCTGATTTTCTAAACCAAATTACAATGATGAAGGGCTTTGTAATTAGCTACAATTTAGTTCATTGTTACACTTGTTATACATTACTCAATTTGGGATATTATAATGTCATGTTACTTGCACCATTCATACTGAGATTGCTTCCAACAAAGAACTGCCAATCTTTGGTAATAGTCTCTCACACGCAACGTCTTTAATTCAGGCCCACGTTTCACATACTCAAAAGTGTAACAATAAAAGCTTTTAAAGTTCCCAGTAATTGACATTAAGTAACATGTACTACACGACTCCAGGTGGTATCAAAATGTCTCGCTTTTAAACAAGTTTCAATCGCAGCATTTCCCCGAAGGTATATATTGCGAGGCATTTGAGTTCAAATCGTAAAGGAGGTTTTGATTTTAAACACATCCTTGTGTATAAGTTTCATTTCTTTGTCATCAGTTTAAAGAACCATTGCGTGACTGCTCTCTTCAATATAAAAAATATATAAAGTTACTTTTTCTCGCATTTTATCATTCTTATTGTTGATTCTTATTGGACCTTCCTTCGTGTGGTCATCCCACGTATTTTACGATGCATTTAGTCAATAGGGTTCTTCCCGATAACATGAATATCCTTGAAAACGTTATAAATATTTAAAGTATATTTTTTACAATTCCAACGATATAAAACACAATGATCAAAAATTTTGTTTTCATTTATAAATTTATGTTTTAAAAACACGAAAATACGAATGATTTTTTTAACGCCCGCTATTGGCTAATGACGTCATTCCCGTCCACCGTGAAAGGCGTGAAATTAATTCCGTAGTGAGCGCCTATATTGCTGTGACGTCAACACCGCATGCGTGCCAAATGGAGGATTTTGCGAGCGATTTGAACAAGTGCTATTTCAAACCGCGCAAAAAAATTCATATGACATCGTAAGAATTTTTTAAAAAATCCCTTGATATTGTAATTTTTCAATCAATTTTTTGAAATCAAAAATAAATCGGGAAGAACCCAATTGTATATTATTGAAATTCGTTTCTATTATCGGATCAAATAGAAAAGTAAACAATGGATTCTGATTGGCGGTGGCTTTAGTGTATCCTTCTTGAACTTATTGCAAAACGATTATCAATCCCGTATTTTCGGCAAAATGTTTCATAAGTCTTGTAACACTTTTTTAAAGAATGTTTAAATGTTATTTTTGAATCATTTATGTCCAAACCTTCGTCTATTCATGTAGTTTCTAATGAGCCGTGATATAGCGTGATCTTTCACAATATTCTTTGATATCCAAGTGGGAGGTGTACTAAGACCTGTTAAATTTATGTGAATTTGATTGAAGTATTATATTACCCTCATCTTTTATCGTTACGTAATAAATCTTCATTTTTTTAAATGGGATAGTGTGGGATAGCATCATGACAAGTTTGTTTTTTTGTTGCACTGAACTTTCTTTCAGGCCATATGGTTATTAACTAAAGGTGTTATGTAAATGTACCCCTATGCTGCTTAACATAACCGTTATAGGTTTAAAATATGTTATGTATATCCTAGTTGCATTGTCTCCTTTTTATACTGTTGTATTCGTTATGAACCATATTGTTTCCATACAAATTGACCTAGAGTGATTTAATTGGTTCCATTGTTTGCTATCAAGATGTAGCTTTTTATTTAGGTTATTAACTTTATTGACTTCACATTTATATTGCATGATCTATTGTGTATTTATTGTATAACAATAATGAGTGCCTTGTATATCTTTATCTATATAATTAAATAATTTAAATCTGAACAGGCAGTATTTAGATCAATGTGTCACGTTTTTTTGCATTACAAATTACATCTAACCCAACCTGAAACTCGTTATGTTCATATCTCCTTACTTACAAAACCGTACCAATATCTTCTTAGAAAAATACGGCGATATTTTGAGTAGTTTCTCCAAATCTGGATTTCACCCTGGATATTTTTATTGATTTCAAGATTAAAGTCGCAATAAACACAATGAAGGGAAGATTTTTATGAGAAAAGAATATGGAACTTTATGTGGAGCGTGTGGATTCCTCAAACAGTCTCAAAGTCAGCTCCAGTTCCGCAGTTCTGACACAAAAAGATTGCATAAAAGAAATATTTTTCAAGCTTTTTTTTTTTAATACTTAATTTTTTTGTAATCAACATTATTTTTTTTTGGTTCTACGTACCTGCTAGGCATCCATTACATTTATCGTCTAAACGTATCAATACTTTATTATTTTTATTGCCTTTGTGGTTAGGTCAATACGCTTAGCTCACGCTTGAAAATGCAATAAAAAAACCATTTAAATTATAATAATATTAAATCGAATGTGGAAAGACTGGTGGAGTAAGGCCACAAATTCAAAAAACATACAAAAAAAATAAAAATTTAAAAATACAAAATTAGGGAAAAAAGACAACAGCCACCAATTTGTTGGAAAGGGCTCTTAGTATCATAAAATTTCACAGCACCTATTTACTAGAATTTTTTATGTAACACCAGAAACCAGTCGCAATTTCATACAATTGTTCAAATTCTAGTAAGTGTATGAATTTTCCATTTTATTGATAGGCTTTTCGCTAGAATGAGTCCTAAAAAACAAAGAGAATCAACATCTTGAGGTCCTTAGAAAAAAAACTTTTTTTCTATACTTTTACAATGAAGAGAATTTTTTTCTACCGCTGAATTTATCCGCGGGTCTCATGTAACTATGCAACCAAAATCTTCGGCGTAAATTCAAGTTCTCGAAACCTTTTATCAAGTACTCTTTAGGTACCTGAGAACCGAAATAACACTGTCAAAATAAAATCATTTGCGGCTAAATAGGTACGTTGGAGAAATACAGCAAACTGCTGCTAAATTAGTTGGAGATAATACAGCAAACTGCGGCTAAATAGGTACTTTGGAGAAATACAGCAAACTGCTGCTAAATTAGTTGGAGATAATACAGCAAACTGCGGCTAAATTAGGATGGAGAAATACAGCAAACTGATGCTAAATAAGTTGAAGATGATACAGCAAACTGCGGCTAAATAGGTACGTTGGATAAATACAGCAAACGTCTGCTAAATAAGTTGGAGATACCTACGTACGGTATCTTGCGAAAAGTGTTCAATTACAGGTTGTCATTTCCCATCACCAATTCCATAATTCCCATCTCCATTCCATATTTTTTCTTGAACATCGCATAAATTTAACCTGATTTTTATGCGGCTGTCGAATTTTAATGTTTTCTGCACGTTTTTCGCGTCCACTGATTACTTTTTTTTTCGTTTTATTTTACCACAACATGTCCGAATCGGATTAGGTCCCCGCGCAGTATAAAATGGCTGTAAACCAAATGAGTTGCCCAACTTTGTGGCGGTCAATTATTATACAAAAACAAACATCACGTACTGAGACAATATTTAAGTTTGGTACACAGACTCAAGCGTCATAGTGTGTATTTTATATATTTACAAAATGTATTAATTTTACAGTTTTCTATTACTTCGTGTTTACGTCATCATCATCATCCCATATTTGCTCCCTACGTGAAGCACATGGATTCCGTAACCAAGCAAGCAATCGGCCGATTCCCAAACATTACAGTATCTTTATTAAGTTGCCGCTAGCTATAAAGTCAGGAATAAAATCAGCATAACTTATAGTCAAAGCCTGCGCTAGATATGTTATTCAAATTAATATAACATTTCCTCAGCTTTTAAAAGTATTTACATACATATAATTCGCTGTTATATTTTTGATTTTTTTATAGTCTTTGCAACTACAAGTAATGACCTCCCCATATTAATGAAAAAAAAACATATTTTTTATCCTCTGTGTTAATCCACAATCTCATTACTGGATAAAAATGTAACGCACCGGGTAACAACTAGCTAATCACTTTATTATCGCTTTACATAATCCGCACGATCCGTGTATGGAGTTTGTATGTATTCTTTGTATGAAGATTGTATGTGTGTTTTCATCGTTCACAATAAATCTATGTAATGGTTTCGGCTAAAATCAGCTTACAGTAACGCAATAACATCACGGTTCACAGTTATTTTTTAAAATCCATACATCGTAACATCAGTAGCGGATTGTTTACAGATTCTCAAATGAATGCTGAATGAATCAGGCATTTTTTCCTAAAAATAGCGCTATGGTAATTATCCTATAAATAAATAAGTGAATAATTATTATTATGGCAGGACGTTTTGGTTTTAAGGTTGACATTTTTCTTAGCCAAATTTGCTGTTGCAAAATTGATATTATATTAAACGTCCTTACATCCACAATAATAATACATAAAACGAACACATTCACAAATTACACTCCATCATGTTAAAATTATTAGGATAAACGGTGATATCACGCTATTTCGTTCGCAAATTCTTCAAATTACAATTTACAATAAGCAAATAAGGAGTGAGTACGTGTCTTGTTAATTAAAAAATGCGCCAGCAGAAAAACATCCAAGATTCGTTTTATGTGACAGCCATATCCAACGTGTAACCAGCATTATACACCTTAAATAATGGAACAAAGAAGCATAATAAATAATACTGTCATATTGTTTTTGTTTTTGCGTTCCAAGGTCCTATATAATATTACAAGCCCTTATTACTGTTAATTATACAAACAAAACCTTAAATTGTAATGCCTTGAATGACCTTCGTCCTCAAGATTGAAAGAAATATTGGATGAAGCACATAATCTTTATCTTATGTAAAGAGTGCGAAATTTTTTAAACCAGTTCCTTTTCTGACACTGCATTCCGACAACTTTTGATTCTAATTTGTGTTTTTTTCTTTTGTTTCAGTAAAGGACATTTCTGAACTTTTATTCATAAAACGGTGGCGACGAGGTAATGATGCGTCTAATAGGTAATGTTTTGATTATTTATTCTTCTGTGCAGAGGGCTTGTTTTAAATAAGTGAACTTAGGTCTCATAAATATTCTGTTTAATTCGTTAAGCTAATCCCACCTGAAATCGTTACCTAAAATCGATCTGTATCTATGATTATTGTGATGTTTTGTTTACATTTTGTAAAATTTTACAGTTAAAAGAAAATTATTTTTTACATAATATCAAGCTAAATTTAAAATTCAAATTTTCAAAACAGAAAACTCGATTTTCACACATCAAGACCGCGTATGCCTTATCAAATTACAGAACGGTGTAACAAAACTCGAAGTATCAAGCGGGAAAACCAGTTGGGAATCTATCATCATTATTTGGAGTCGATTTTTGTAAGATTTATTTAATTTTATTTGACCCATAGGTTTACGGATAAAATTGAGTACGAAGTTGAATTTTTTTTTGATAAATTTTGGAAATTGCTATCAAATATCATTAATTAAAGTGCAAATTAATACTAATCATAAAATATAAACAAATAAAAAATTGCCATTTCAATAATGAAATTGTACAATTGTTACTAAATCTGCGGTACTGCTAAAGCGTACTATGGGGGGAAGAGGCTTTTATGAGACGAAAAAAAAATATTTTTCAAGCTTATGACTTCATAAGCCAAAGATACACATTCGAACTTCGACTTCCAAAATAAATGTTAGATTTACCAGTTTATCGGGTTTTGTACTACGAGTTTTTGATACAACCATGTATAAATTAAAATGGGGGTGCCCAAAAACCCCAAAACTGTACGAGAAGTCAGTGTAAGCATCTTTAGGTAATAATAATTTACATAATAATTACATATAGGCTTCTAATTGTTTTTAAAACATAAACATACATAGTTCAAACATAAACAAAGGTTGAGTCCGAGCTAGAACGTTCCTTGACGTCACGCGCAAATGATGAGTTATATCTGGTGTGTTTCATTCAACCAGTTCTTTTGTGCGCAAAATAGTCAACCGTGTTTGTTGCGAGATGGGGGGGATGTATTTTTTGCAAACTTTTCTCGCTACCCGCCTATATTTCGGAGGTTCATGTGTCGTTGCTGGTTGGAATCGGCTCGTTTTACAGTTAAGACCTCTGAATAATTTCCAACAAATTTGCATACAAATCTTGCGCATGTCGAGAACACCCAGTGCATTCACTTTGCAACCAAAGCGTCCACGTGGACAACGGCGACAATAATACTTTACAGGTACAAAATTTGCAATACCTTTCTATACTTTCAATCTCTCAGCGCGTCGATTATTTTATCTTTTTCAACTACTGCGCATGAGGTACGCTTTTGTACATGCATTCGTATGCGCAGAATTGTCTACAACCTTAAGAGAATCCCATCGATCCCGAACTTAACATGAAACCAAAAAGTTTATGAATTTTTTTTTTATGTACTACTTTACCACCGTCTATTTTGATTAACATGGATACTAATAAAAAAGATAATGTGTAATTTAAATATAATTTTAATTTGAACAACATTTGAATGAATACAAATACTATTCGGACCAATACTAGATTATACCATGCTGGGCTGATATCAGATATTATGTGATAATCTCAACAGAGACAGAGAAGCTCTGGAAACGATAGTGGGTTATCTGAGGCGTTTTTTACGCATGGTGCTTATGACCTGTCATTGGCTGGTTAAGTGGCCACTGACGGAATTACAACAGTTCCCCATTCCGCCTGTTCACTGACATCTGACAACCAGTATGAACAAATTTTTGAAACTTGTAATATATCTTAACTAGATAACCCACATTCGTTCCCAGAGCATTCTCTGTCCACGTTGAGATATCATAATAAATTTAATTATTATTATTTATTTATTATTTGTTTAACCACCCAACAGGCCAGGAGGGCCCAATACAGAGGGGAACAAGCGTCACAAACACCCAGCTTGAGAATAATCACTTTGTGATTTTTTGTGTTCCTCACCGGGAATCGGAACCCGGAACCCTGTATCGTGAAGTCTACGTCTAGCCATTAAAGTTAATAAAAAAAAACTTGGTAATTTTGACCAGTTAGCGCTTATCAACCCTGTAACGGCAGCTTCAGACTGGCTTTAATTTTGAAAGGATAATTTTTTTTTAGTCGCTGTGGGCTTAAAAAAAAAACAATTTTTTGCGGAAATTTCGAGTTATAGTTTCCCTTTGTTATTTTTTCCATTTCAGTCCGAGCCTTATTTAAAACAAAGTAACTGCTGGTCTTTAACATGTCAAAATATTACATAATTATATTTGAAATGTAGATACCAAAAATCCACATAACACGAATATATCCGAAAAAAGTTTTCATCAAAACAAATCAGATTTTGCGTATAGTATAACGACTACTTTTAAGTTTTTTTTCAAACCAAACATAAATTATTCTCAGTTTCTTTTGTCCTTTTTAACCGTAACGGAATGACCAATTAATGATATAATTTTGTTCAATTTCTGTATACCGCGTCAATGCCATAACTGATAATTTTTCCTCCCCATAAATCTATCCCAAAATCTAGGCTTCGCGTGAATAATTATTATGAGGGTTGTGATTTATCCGAAGTCATATTAGTTTTGTCAAAACGTAAAGAAAAAACCTTGTAGTTATTGACAAATCACCCATTTTTTAATTAAAATTTTAATTCAACGGATTAATGTTAATGGCAATTAATCCTTTATTTGTTAATGTATATACTTAATACTTTTCTCATACCGCACACCTAATGGTAGCATAGGGATCTGCACTAGTATACCAAGTCCAATGTTTCTTGGTCAATTTTTTCGTGAAGACAAGATAATCATTCTGAAGCTTCAGTGCCAGTCCAAAGCATTAGTAAATAAAATAAAAATATTGTTATGTGAAAAACGCATTTAAGTAAATATTTCATAATCGATTCCCCACCCGTTGAGAATAAGAGCCCGTGATCAGTATGGGTCTGCCCTACCCGCTAACCACTGTACCACGAGCAACGGAACAACTAATACTGTAACTAAAAATGCAAATTCACAAAATCATATAATATGATTAATATTTTAGTGATTTATACCGTAGAAGACGAAGCATCTAATACGATCGAAAACATGATCGTAAACCAATCCATACATATCCCAATTATTTACCTAACAAATCTAATACTTTCTTAAATAAATTATTTACAATACTCTGAAACCATAAAATAACAATCAAACACATTTATTAACTTCTATATAACGACATTTCTGTTTTTTGTATCGATACATTAATATTATGTATGATATAAGATTATGAATTGTAAATATCATGATGCAAATTTTTACTTTGTGCATACGGTTTATCCTATGCCTGTTTATTTTTTTATCTTTTATGCTGCTTATCTTATAGTAAATACGCTTATTTGTGATTATACGTTTTACTCCTAATTCTTATTTAGGAATTTTGATGCATATATGCCATCTTAGATATTTTTCTTTCTATTTTGCTTATAACAGCATTGCTTTTGGTATTGATAATAACATTTGTTTGTTTAGAGCCGTCCCTGGGCGTGAAATAATAAAATAAACCCTTTTATTTTAATGTTTGCCCCATGGTAAAAAACATGAAGTCACTTATTATTCATATCTCAACAGAGACATAGAAACTCTGGAAAACGAATGTGGGTTATCTATGCGTTTTATAGGGCACAAGACCTGTCATTGGCTGGTTAAATGGTACTTGCTGTATTACAACATGCCCCATTCCGCCCATCAAGCTGACAAGTATTCTTGAACTTGTAATATATAAATGACAGGTCATAATCCCTGTACACGCCTTAGATAACCCACATGATCGTTTCAGCGTTTTCTCTTCTCTGTTGAGATATCAGTAATCTCTGACATCAGACCCAGTCATGGGGTATAAAATCCATTAATATGGCTACAAGTATTGTATTCATTCAAGGAAAGTTGTTAAAAAATAAGTCACTTCTTTTATTAGGTTACGCAGGTAAGTATTTTTTAAATATTTTTCCCATCTCACTTTAGTCAAATGGACCTACGCAATCCTATTGTTAATAGATTTTTGCTTTTCCTTAACTTTTTTCGCCAATTTCATTACAACATGGAAATGGTAATGCGATATCATCGCTTTTAACGACAGAATCGCGTGTCTATAGTTTTATCTACTTCTCCGCTATTAACAATATTTTCCAATTCTCGGTATTCTTATCCAATATAATTAGAAACACGAATAATTATTGAGATATTTTCAAAATATTTTTTTTAGAGTAGCTTACCATAGTTTCGGCATTACTTATCAAACAAACTTGAAACAAAAAAAAACAAAAAATAAAAACCGTTTTTTGCGGCCACATTTTGTATGCGCTGCCCATGTGGTCTATGT
This sequence comes from Micrasema minimum, assembly GCA_022494985.1. NCBI lineage: Eukaryota > Metazoa > Arthropoda > Insecta > Trichoptera > Brachycentridae > Micrasema > Micrasema minimum. The sequence goes on from JAGVSP010005080.1 coordinate 14,392, forward strand.
TATATAAAGATAGGGCAAACATGAAATTTTTTCAGCTTAGTACGCCTCTTAAATAAAGCCATAATCCGTTGTATCGATTGCATTGCACATAACACTCGTAATTCATGTTAGGTGGCCCCTTCAACGCATCTTATTAATTGTTTTTTATTATTTTTTTACGGATTTAATAGCATTTAATTATATTGGTGCCCCTACGCTGTAAAAAAATCAATAATATCGACGGCTCAGTTCCCAGAACACTCCGTTCAGTACTCCCACCTCAATTATTTGATCGGATTCTATAATACGACAGCGCTTACTCGAATAATGTAACGTGAACACGATATTGTTTTATTGTTCTCTTGAATTTTCGATATTTGTCGTAATCGAAAATTGGAATAGGTCGCACTAAGGAAAATGACCCCGTTTTAAATTTGTACTACGTGGCGATCATAAAAATTCCACTTGCTTTCAGGTTTACCGTGGTTTATTTATTATGACAGCTGTTTTGTATTGTCTGAGCAATTTGGAAAATTCTGACATGGGGGACTCAGCATAGAATTCAATGTCAATTTTACCTCAAAATTATGGATAAAGTCAAAGTGTACTAGAAGTTATAACTCAAAAGTAAAATATGGAAATATTACATCTAACATAGTATTTACCTCTCAGGCGAATGTGTGGTAAAACTATGTATAATAAGTGCACTAATGTTGAAATTAGAGCAGAATGCAAGGCTGAGATAAGCATTATCGACAAAATTAAGAAAGGTCTTTTACGATGGTTCGGTCATGTAGAACGAATGGATGATGAAAAAACGACTAAAAATATATAATGCGACTGTGCCTGGATGTAGAAGTCGAGGAAGACCGAGAAAGACATGGCATGATCAAGTAAAACAAGTCCTTGAAAGTGGGCATGTAAGAAGTCGAAATAATCGACGTGCGTGCATGAGAAGATGTATGAATGTGGAGGAAGCAGAGAAGTATGCCAGTACAGAATGGTGTGGCGTTCTATCCTCTCTGCCTACCCCTTCGGGGAAATTGCGTGATGGTTAGTTAGTTAGTGAACCCGAAATAAAACTCTTTTAAAATCTTTACATGTATGCGAATAAAATTTAGATAAAAAAATACATTAAAAACTATCCCGTAGTAACAAATTCCAAAATAACGAGTCATTTAATTTGCAGAACGCAACAAAACATGAACACTCGCTTTGCCTCAAATATAAATTATTTACTTCCTAAAAGAAAAACAACGTTAGCGCAGCGCCACTTCACATTTATTGGACCTAAGATATAATATATTATAACCAAATGGACACACAAACCAAATTATTAACCGACTTCTCCAAGTACAGGGTCGGTGTCGTTAGTTGGATAAGTCTAATGGGTCATGTATATATTGAAAATGCCTGCAAAAATAGAGCTATGTAATTTTAAAAATTTGGTATGCTGTAAATTCTAAATTTGTGAAATCAAACTTATGTATAATACTACAATGCCCTGACTCGACACGGACTATCTAGTGAGTCGGGGCCAGATCATTGGCATGGGTCTCTACCGATTAAGTCGCCATCTCTACTACGTGACTTTTTTCTGACGTGATCTCTGTGGGTGCTTTAAACTCTATCGTAAAATTAATTTTGGCGAATTTCGTAACCACTCGTAAAAGCCTCATTTAATAATATACTGGCTCACGTGCGTGTTAAGAAGTTGTTAAATTACATCATATCTCTTCTCAGTTGTAAAGAACATCGTTGTTTTGCACGCTTTCGCCAACCAACCTAAATAATCTTGTGGGCCCATCAAATCATAAATCTTTTCTCTATCTTCTGATTTCGTTTCTCGATTTGGTAACGTGCTAATTACCCAGGGTGTGAAGCATAGATTTTGGAAGGATACTTTTTGTTTTTTTCCACGTTACTCTCTTCGTTTAATTCATTATCATCTTTTTAGTGGGTACGAAGTTCGAACAGCTTGGATGAGAAAGTCTTTTCGGCTCATACAAAATGGATGATTAGAAACTAGGATATCTCCTTTCATATCCTAAATTCGCAACTTAACTAGATTCGCCATACTTTTTTTATTTTACATTTATATTATTTCAATCGAAAAACGTATTTACTATAATAATGTACACATGTACAGTGTGTCCCTCCATAAAGGATATACCCGTAGAGAGATTAAACTATGTTTATCTAAATTTTAGACATTTTTACCTTAATTTTACACCTACGCGTTTTTGCAAATTTCAAAAACATTACTACTACTTTCCCTTATCTGCACCCAACGGTGCATAGGGCACTGCATTACGCATTACACCAAGTGCAGTGTATCTTCATAATTTGAATTACATGAAGGTAAGATGATCAGTCTTACGCGTCAGAAACAGTCCAAGGTATCACACATGAAGAACCAGTCCAAGGTATCACACATGAAATATTAATATGAAAATCACCTGTAAATAAATATTTCATGTTGACCCCCTACGGGAATCGAACCCCGCGACCTCATGTACGGTAGCCAAATGTCAAAACATTACAAAAAACTTTGCCATGGTAAACTGATTAAACTAATTAATGTTTTAATGATATGGTATGATGATGATGATGATGATTACTGGAAATAATTTCTCAGCTTCATGAATTATTCATCATAAACCCTAGTGCCGTAGGGTAAAAGGGATAATTGGCTTAAAATAATAAGTTTATCTAATTTAATTTTCCCAAATACTTAATAATAGTTATATATCATTACTGAACTATTATATTAGCCCTTCTGGGAACAAACCGAAGACCTCACACGCAAAAGCAAGCGTGTTTAAACGGAATCGATCAATTCTTAGTTTATTATTATAAAAAACTTTTACTAGAAATTTTGCATACACATTTATATGGAAGTTAAAATGCCGTTAATTTGAACGATATTCAAATATTTTTCATTATCTGGTAATTCCTTCGTTGTTATGGTTCATTTTCCTTTGAAAAATGTATGCGGCAAATATCTCAGTTTATTTTCCCTCTCCATGTTATTATTATTATAGCATAAAACCATACTACCGATTTTTTTTTAAGGTATCTCAACATTGTTTTTTTTTTGCACTGGGAACTAGGATGTTTGTAAAGACGAAGGTTGTGATGAAAATTATACTAGGTACGATTTTTTTCGAATTTTTAATTATTTTTCTTCTTCTTCTTAAGATAGACATTATGGTCTGTATCATTCTCATTCGATGCTGCCTCCTGGGATATCGACTCCCAACTGTCCCTCCATCTTTTCGCAGGTCGTCCGGGCATTTTTAATTATTGATATTGAAAAATTTGCATTAATTTTGTACACGTCATACAAATATTTATATACTCGAACGTAATGCATTCAAAGTTATGCAAACTGTTTAATGATCAGAAAAATTTAATATGTATTTGACAATTTTCGTCATCCCTGTTAATATGTTACGTCACCATTCAAACACATACAATAAAAAAATATTTATTTTTAGTACACATTTCTTTCGTTAGTAGGACGAGGCTGTAAACCAAAACTGTACAATGCCCCCTTCACAATAAAACTCATTTTATTACATCAAACAACTTACGTTAGTTTTACAGCACTAATTGTAATACATATCCATTCGTACTTATTGTGGTTATATTATTTTAATATAACCATAAGTTCCCGATTAGCCAAAGGCATTAGTGACCATTTTGGGTGTTAAGAAAATACTTGGGTTTTCTGGTCGAATATAATTATAATTCATATTAGTATGGTAAGAGAACACTTCAGTACAGTATACCAAAAATCTGTAACATGCTACCAAGAAGTATTAAAAAAAAATCATTATTTTTTTCAAGCTTAAAAAGAGAGACGCGTGCTGAGAACTTGGTTGCTAGAGCGCGAATTACTATATTGAGTTTTAGAATTGTATTTTTATTTATATGTATTTTAATTTTTTTGTGCGCTAGGGTATGTATTGTGTAGTTTTTTTTTAGTTGAATTTGTATTTATGCACCTACTGACGAGTTGCAGTAGGCAACTCAGTAGGGTTGTTTTTTTCTTTTATGTATATATTGAAATAAAAATAAAAAAAATAAAAAAAAAAAAAAGTATGTATGATTTTTGCCGGGAGTTGATTTATGTATTTAATTTTGTTTTATATATAATGTTTGACAGAGTGCAATCTAATAATGCAACGGGTTAGACATAAATTATGAAAATCTAATCTTTAAAATGCAATATTTAGACTAAAACTAAAAAAATAACGTTAGTTCGAGAATACACGAAACTCTTGCCGCGGCGCCTACCTACGGTTTTTCACTAAAAACTTGTTTAAAAAAATGATTAACTAAAATCATGTTGGCCCTTAGCATTGTAACTGCATTTTAAAGTGTAATAATAAGCCATTTTAGCCTTGGGGTGGTCTCAATACAACGATCATGTCGTTCTTCGTACCTAATGGTTTTATAATGTAACTAATATAATCACCTTTAGTTCAATTTGCAGTCGTATCCCACTTAATACATGATATATCCGTACTTAAGGCAAAATACTTCATGATCCGACGTACTTTATATGACGTAGAAGGCTTAAATTCTTAATCCGATCCAGGTTATTGGGGCAACTCTACCGTGTGCCCCGAGATATTTCGTATCATTTAAACGTTTGGTTTTTATTTTCTTATGTTACGTGAGTCTAATGTTATTATTATTATCTGGCTCTGCTTTAGCATAAATTTATTTCCTACGTGGAGCGAAATTATTAGAATATTAAATAAAAATCTAAGCTACGTATTCTGTTTTATTATTAATATTAATCAAGTACCATAAATATCGTTAATAATGCGTCATTATAATGTTATTGATTTCTCGATTTCTGTATATTTCGAATTACTTGCACTAGCTATTAACATAAAGTTTTAACGGCTTGTTTTAAAACTTATCCAGTTTTTTTTGAATATTCGACGTTAGACAATAATTGAACTGTTAATAAGTATCAACAGACCTTTAAATATTAAATACTCGCACTGTCTATGGGTGCTAACCCATAATGTATTCAAATGTGCTAACTCGTTTACATAAACGTGAGTTATATACAATTCCGACCCGCCTTTCACATAATATAATTGTTTATCACACTCATAAAATAATAATTTTACTCATTTTCCTATATTTCCTCTATAAAGTTGCACTCAATAGTAATCTGTTAGAAATTAGAAGGCAAAAGGGGATTGAAGTAAATGGCAAAGCGTTATAGGTGATCTGAGAGTTAATAAAACATTTTTTGCAAAACTGTCGCTCAATAATGACATCTAGTGTGACGTAGAAAGTTTTTAGAGTTTATCATTCACGTATTGTTTTTTTTTAAAATTAAATATCACATTTTATTGTTTTTTTTCAGTATTCACTTTGTAACACTTCATAATAAATTACATAATATGTACAGATTGTTTTTCAGTAGCTATTAACTTAAATACAAAAGTACAGATGTTTATTGACATGTAAAATCTTGATTGATTGTAAAAATAAGACAGCAGCATATTGATAATGCCTAGTCCCTTCAAGGTTAACAAATCCAATATTTTATTATTTAAAAATCACCTACGTACTCAAAATATTCTCTCTTGCTCCTTGCCAACAAATATAAAACCATAAATGGCTCATAATATTGTAAATAACTGTGTTAGTATTTTTGTATAACTATAGTTTTCTTTAAAATTAAAATAAAATAAAAACAATTGTAAGTATAAAATCTTCATAATTTTAATACAGTAAGACTAGTCGGGTATATTAGGATAGTTCTGCTTCGAGGTTTATTGCTATCATTCGAAAGTATTACTAAAAGCTGTATAAAATAAAAAGTATCCTCAAATAGATAAAACCAATGGCTTACTTCTATACGAATACATCTAAAAACGTAAATTTCAAAAGGATAAGAAAAAAAATGTTGAGTACTTAGCATTGTGGTTAAATTATTTATTAATTATGGCAGTAAATGAGCAATTTTTCAATTTTTCTACTTGTAAAGTACAAGGCTTGTAAAGTACAATGCAGTACAAGTATCAGTATTAAACATTTGAATTTCTTTGAGTTGTCTCAGTTTAGAAATAGGTCATCAAAACTCTATTATTCGCGATGTATTCTCGTTTTGTAAGTGTATTAAACTGTTATTACACGATAAATCAGCAGTAATCCACACTTTACTTTCATCCAAACCACTTCACATAGCGGACGGGATGAATTACTGATTATCCGGTAAATTCTCGGCTCTAATAATAATCGGCTCGCTATTCTATTGAGACCAGTGAAATTTGAATGCCATTGAAATCGGATAAAAGCACCTAATAAATGAGAATGTTTTCTAGGGCCACCAATTTTCCTACGTTTTCGAATTCAGCTCGAATCTTTTGGGTTTGGTATAATTCGTTAAAATTTACTCCCACCGTCTCAAATTCACTACGAATCGTTCAAATTTACTGCAAATCGTCCGAATTCAGCTTGAATCTATTGTATGAAATTTATGTTAGAAGCACTCACTTTGTAGCTATCATAATGAACTATTTAAATGAAAAAACTTTGTCGTCCCCTAAAATGTAGTCTATTAATTTGACCTATTTGAATTAAAAACACTACCACAATGATAAGAAAATGTCACGGAAGCAGTGAATCCGGTTAATGATATGATTTAGCAAAATCTTTTCAAATTATTTAAAATATGATTTTTTAATGGACTTTTCAACACAGATAATTTGACGCGTGCTTACCCAGCAATTTGTAATTTGATTTTTATAAAGCATATTTTTCATGGTTTATAATATTTTGTCTATATTTTTACTGTCTCCCTCGCCTGGCCGCCGCATAGCAGACAATTTGACGCGTGCTTACCCAGCAATTTGTAATTTCCATTTTCCAATCGATACAATGTGTCTATTTTCAATAAACCTGCCAGGCGAGTGTACCTTCTAATATCATTGTGCTAGGAAAATTATTGAATCCATGTAATATTACGACTCGCGTTGTGGGCGGGGCAGAACGCAATCACTCACTAACAATTTGCTTGGAAGATTGACAGAGAAATATTGATAATGCGGAATTGACTAATCGCCTGTAATTGCAGATTTTTTTGTTTGCTTCTATCGATAAGTTATAAAAGAAAGGTTGTCCTATTATAATAAATTCAGTTTTATGTCTAGGAAGATATTCAGTTCATATAATATCATTTACAACATTTGATGCTCCGGATATGCGATATCGCTAACTTCATTCATTACTTTTGCTTTGACGCCATACAAATTCTGTCGCCTAGTACCAAATGAAGTCAGCGATATCGCATACTGGAATTTAAAAAGTTTTGTCTGTACTACGGCCCCAGAAACTTACATACGTACTTTGGTATATATAATTTTAAAAATAGCGTATTTTTACCAGTTTATGGGAATTTCTGTACTCCCGAAACCCATGATAGTGTGAATTATTTAATTTATAGAATAAAATCAATACAAGGTAATTATTTAACGTAATTTTCAGCACCTAACTATTAATTGTTACAAAGTGTATGCCGATGCAATCAATGAAATTATTTCAATAAAATACGGGAGATATACGTCGATGGCCTTGCATAAATTCATGTAATTCTTTAGTTAAGTATAGCCACTCCATCTGTTCTAACGTTATCTACTTTTATCGTAAGATATTGATTCTGACAAGTATGCTAATGACGACTTCTCGTGTTTTAAAAAATATATTGATAATAACAATAATAATAATAGGATAATTTCTAAAGTGCCATTTTTATAAAAATCATATTTAAGGGCGCTGTACATTGATATTACTTAATTAATTCCAGGAACAATACATTTAAAAATTTAGAAATCGAGGGAATATTTAAACAGCGGTAAAATGATTTTACTAATTAGTTAAGTACGGGATCTCAATCCTCCTCCAGCTACAAAGCGCATGGATGATTGATTTACTGATTTGAAGGAAGTGGACCAACCACTTCACCACGGGGCGGACTAACATATAGTTTACGTGGGTATTTTTTTATTATTTATTTAAAATCCATACAATGCGTAATTCGGGTAATCTTTTGAACCTTTTTCCAATATTACAATAGTGAATTTAGAATACATAACTTGGTATTAAAAGCTTACCGATTTTATGGAGCCGATAGAGCTTACAGTCCCATACGTTCTCCCATATCAATATACATAATTTAGACCAACTTCTATCATATTGAATGCAAACTGTCAAGCGATAATCATACCTAATGAATATATTATCTTGATAAATGTTTTTATCTGTCGCGTATTTTAAGAGTAAACTGTTTAAGAGGATCTTTATAAAATTATGAATCAAATCGAAAACGATTTTTTTAAACTCGACTTTTAAAAATACAACGGTTAGGTATTAGAAATGACTTTTTTTTTAAAATTTAGTTAGTCCTCATCCGTTCGTAACTAACTTTGATCCTTTCCGGTGTCTCATCTTTTAAATTTTATTTATCAATCAACATTAAATGTTCATCAGGATGAAATTTTCATCAATATTTTACATTTTTACCGTAGGTAGATTTACCTTCTTTGTTAGATAAATCTTTAAATAATAAGATCGCTATTTAATTTTATCTACGAATGAGATTTGCAATTATTTTATCTAAGAACACCAAATTTTGTATTGTTCAATATTCTATTTATCTGAATATTTTCCGCTTTAGTTTTTATACCATCTGGTACACTAGTAATTCTGAATTTTAAAGAATAGGTCATTTTTACACACAAAACTTTGGAAAGTGAACTAGATTTGTATTATCTACTATTTTTGTAGTTTTGCTTTTAAATTAATAAAAGAAATGAAAAATAGTCGCTATAGTAGATTTACGTTTAAAATTTCTATTGAATTTGAGTAACTAGTATCTTATATCTTTACATACTACTACTGCTCTCCCTTATCCGCACCCAATGGCGCATAGGGCACAGCATTGATACACAAGTGCAGCGAATCTTGATCATTTGTTACATGAATGAAAAGATGATCAAATGGGTCTTAAGTTTCTTCCGAAACATAACTTCCCTCTCACAGTTGAGCACTTCTGGTGGGAGAGCATTCTAAGACATAGGGCCCGCAACCGCAAAAGCGCGCTCCCCACATTGTGTGCGCTGATTGCAAATCGGTATAAAACCTTGCTTGTAGCTGTAGATTTTTGTTTAATTTTATTGTTTGATAGATGTCCATGATTATAAAAACCAAAATTAAAAACGCATTAATATTATGTACTTTAAATCAGTGAGATAAAACCACTTTTTTTCCAAAAGGTACTGCTAAAATGACATAATAAATAAACGGACAGGGTTCAAAGTCAGCACCGAAAGTGACATTTGATTTTTTGTCTTCAATAAGATCATTATGTATGCATTTCAATTTATCAATTATTACGTAATTCTTTCTGAATACTGATCGATTACGTCACTGGCTGTATGCATGTGAATGTGTCTTTTACAATTTTCCTACCTTTGTATAGGATTATTTCTTTTATATTATGCGGGTCTATTATATCGCAGGGATCTCTGGCCTGTGGTATATCATGATCACTATCTTCATAACCAAAGGAATTAACCCAATCCTCGTCAGTGTCCCCATATCTTGTGAATCTATTATGTCTGTCATTCAGTTTCTATGTGACAAGCTTAATCTAGAAAAAAGTTGTACCGACTGCTTATTGATTGAAGAACGTGAAAGTTGAAATATAAAAAAATCGTAGGGACAACATTTGTATTAAAGAAAGAATCGAACAAAACGTATCACTGAGAATCCAAATATTTTCTACGATATAAAGACACGAAGCTTCTTTTTAACTTGTTTTATTCTTCACCCTCTATCAAGATTATTTCAAGATTTTATTATTTGTTTAAATTCTACAAAAAAATAAAGGTAAGCTAGCCGCTTTTTCCTGGTCGATGCCTTCCTAGACGAGCTGCAAAAATATGGAGGGACGGCTGGGAGTCGACATCCCAGAGGCAGCGTTGAATTAGACAAATACAGATCCGTAGGTCTACCTTAAGAAGAAGAAGCACTAAAATCCATTGCCAATCTTTTCACATTGACAAGGATTCATGTTATTTTTGTACGCATGTGAATTTTTGTACTTATACATATTGCAGTCTTTTTCATGCATAGTATAATCGAAATTTGTTCGATCTTTATCGATCACAAGACATTCTATTATATTGATGCTGCCTTTTATTGAACGCAATGTGATACGTTTTATTCGGTCTGCCATAATAAATGTAGTAAGTTAGTATTTGAGTCATTGTAAATGACGCAATGCTCATATTTACAATGACTTAAGGAAGGATTTGAAACCTTAGTTCTAATGCACTGTAGCACCACGCGACGACCACTGTACTACAGAGATTTAGACAGCTTTGATTTATCGTAAGCATACAGTGGCTTAATTGTTTTTTTTTCTGTAATTACTTTCCGCTTTCACTTTTTTTTGTGATTTTCAAGTACGAGTATTTCTTACCAAATTTGGACACCTTTTCATAACGGTTCACAGCCATTTCGACTGATGTATTTATTACTCTTTCAAAATGTATTTTTGGATTTTGTGTGATAATTACTTCAATTGGATGCCGTCATCTTTCATTATCCAACCATTGAAAGGTTTTTTTTCAATGATCGCTGTATTTAGCTACTAAATGTATTCAGTTTCCCGCAAAACACCTTTGTCGTGGTATTTTCAAGCTGTCTATTCATACAGCTCGGCTATTATTATGCTACTGGGATGAAACGATCCAATTGGTTTAATTTCGTCCTTGGTATCGCGTTGTGGTCACTGCCGCGCCTTGCCAAAATTACATTCCCCTTGAATTTACTATGTGACCATCATTATCGCACTTTCTAAAAAGATAATCCTCCAGTTATTTAAGTAAAATTACCGTTTTTACTTGATTTATTATCCTACACAACCTTTAGAAATTCCGTCAAGTAAAATAAGATATTCATTCATTCAGTAGACGGTCGTCAGAAACAATAACTAACATGCTAAATTTTAGCTTCTATTTCAGTGAATATTGATGATATCTGTGTAGTATATTTTCTACATCCTAATATTTATTAGTATTTTCGTATGTACGAAGTATAACTACCTGATACCAAAATCTATTTGTTCCCGCATTGATTTAAAAAAATGATAATGAGAAATAGCAACTTAGTTTAAATCACATTCATTTTTCCTTCTGAGAATGCATTATTCGATAGAATAGGATACTATATTGCTATTTGCTGCAATATTTTGACTGTAATCTTTGTAGGTACGAACTTTGAGTGTCTTGTCACTTGGCCCAAAAATTTGGTAGGGAGTTTATACCTATATTCCTTTCTTAATAGGGTAAAGCAGCAACCAGTAACCAGTAACCTACACATCGTGACAAACCATGTTCATCATACGTATGAAAATAAGTTTCCTGGCGTCTAGAGCCGGATTAGGGCCATTCTAATTCGGTGTTCCATTCAACAAAAATTTAAGATGAAGATTGAAGATACCCATATAATAGCAACAGCTATGATTTAAAAGATGTTTATTCAAACTTAGATGAATTTGGAAATTAAGTCATTTATTTTTTATAATTTAAATGTTAGATAGTTGTCTTAAAAAAATAAATGAAACTAAATATCCTACCCAAAAAAATGACATAAAACCAGAGTAGCAACACTTTGTCCTTAAAATGAATCGGCTTTATTTATTTAAGGATTATTTATTAAGCGCTATTTTCGCGAGAAATCGCCTCAAGAGCGCTGTACAGTAAAGAGGCTAGACCACAACACGTTTTGCAGCTACCAAGCGCATGAATGGTTGGGGTTCTATTCTAGTCTCCTACAGTTAGAGACTTACATAATAAAAGAAAATATTTTGAAAATTAATTAATTTTTGCACCTACTATTATATCCTTATGCAGAAATAACTTAACAACACTGTTTCTTTTTAATTTTATAATGGCAGGGGAAAAAACAAATTCTTACGTTTTTTGTGTCGTAAATTTCTTCCCAAAATAAAAAAAAAATGTAGTTAATTTTTTTTTGCTTTTATAACGCAAACCATAACAAAACACAATAATGCTAAAATTTTATCATATGTGTAATGTATAGGATGGCACTAACATAATTCGTTGATGCACTAATTGATAAAGTCTTCGCAGCGTCAACATACCGAAACATTAAAATCACCTAGAGTTATTGTACAACATTTTGGGTGTATTCAAATACTTGTACACAAATCTGGATTTATCCCAAGGCGGGAGTAGGTATATATTTCATCAGGTCATAAGCCCTGTAAACGCTCGTATATCCATATTTCTGAATGAAAAAATTCTACCTCATATAAAATGAAATAGAATTATTAGGTTTTTTTGCCCAGAGATCTCAAGTTCCGATGCGGGCCCACGTCGCTAAGTTTAGCACACCGGGGAAGCAAGACAGAGCGTCATGACTCACTACCCATCTCATCCCATCTCAGCATCCCGCGGGAGTATCTTGAACCTTATGAAAGTGTACGACTGCCAGCCATGTGCGTGACAGACTGTTTAGCTCGACACATCTGAAGCCCACGTTTATTTCTGTTCTCCCGTCTCCGTGTTTACGGGTTTGACATTCTCCTTATTGTAATTGTCCCCTTAATTCCGCCGCCTTGCTGGGTGTCGAAGAGATTAACGGCCAGCCAAACATTGAAACTAAGAGTGGAAGAGATATTTACTTTGATCGCGGCTTAGACTTATACTTGGAATGAAATTCGTGATCGTGAAATTAATCTTCCAGGAGCTCGATCACAGATCACTATCGACGCAGTAATAAGCGACGTGATAACGATTTCTTACCATGGATGTTTAACGTTTTTGCGATCACAATGGAACACGCGTTAAAAGTTATCGATCGGGATTATTATATTTTTTAATATTGCCACGTTTTAACCTGATGCTTGGCAACACCTAATATTAAATGTCAAAATTCAAAATATCAAATAAAAAATTAAAATCAGACACGCGCGTTGACTTTCTTGATTTGACGTTTGACGTTTAGCCGCGATATTTATTGTACCTTTCATCTATGGTACACGCACCGTGGTATGAACGTATGTTCATTGTGATCGGTCAAATGGTTAGCGTTAGCACGTGGTTAGCACGTTTTTAACTACGTCGATAGTTATCTGTGATTGAGCTACAAGATAGGCATAAAATAATATCTAGTATATGCGTAAATTTATTACTAATTCAAATTAAACGTCGAACATAATTTCAAGTCCTAGTTTAGCTTGACTTTACGATTATGACG